>PPKU02000017.1:21758-176674 GCA_003706265.2 Nakazawaea holstii | reverse complement strand
ACACTCTATCACCTTCCATCTCAAATTGAGGTAACTTATATGCTGCTGGTTGTGTTAAAGCCAATGAATTGAAGGCACCACCACCAGTGATTGAAGGACGGGATCCTTTCATTACCGTTGGAGGTGGAGCTTGAACATTAATGGTGGAAGAAATAGGAATAGTTGGCACCGGTGACTTAACAACAGAAGCAACGGCTGTGCTACCTAGTCCAGGTCCACCATGAGCCAGAGAACTTGGTCTTGCCAGGGCATTGACGGTGGTGACAGGAGTTGAGCTCTGACCAGGAGAAGCAGATCTTCCACCAGAAGCTGGTGTACGTTGTTGACTATTGGAATTGATAGAAGCCCTCTTTGTTGCCGAAATGTTAGGCTGAGTACCAGCATGATCAGGAAGATTTAACTGCGATTGTTGACCAGCAGGTGATTGCAGATTGGATCTAGGATTAACTCCCCCAGCCTGCAGCTGTTGTTGTCTTATCAGCAGCATCTGCAGTTGTTGCAGTTGAGTTGCTGTTGAATTGTTTGGAACCTGTGAGTTGGACCTTTGAAAAGAAGCTCTAGCTTGCAGTTGCAGTTGCAGTTGAGTTTGCAGTTGCGTTTGCTGTGCTTGTTGCTGCTGCAGTAAAGGAATTTGTTGGCCCGCTGGAGAACTCAGATTCAACAGCCCAGATTGCGGGGCAGGTGATCCTGTCAGCAGGCCATTCCCACCAGCAGCAGCCATTTGAGCACGACGCAGTTGAAATTGCTGAGACATTTGAACAGCAGCTCTTGTGTACTGATCATAACGCTGTTTTAAAAGTTCCTCTTGTTGAACCAATCTAGCCAACTCTTCTGGCCCCAAAGTACCTGATCTCTTTGTGTTTTCAATTGCTCTCAATCTTCCGTGAAAATCATCTAAGATCTTTCTTATCTTTTGCAACTGAAGGATACTTGCGTTGGGCAGTTGCTGCAGCTGCTGTTGTCCAGGCAGTTGTTGTTGTTGTTGGGCCTGTTGTGGAATCGGGGTTGTCTGAGATCCTTGCCTAGACTGAAATTGTTGTTGTAAAGCAGGTGCTTGACGTCCTGGCAGATTAACACCCTGTAGCAGCAGCTGTTGCTGTGGTTGTTGTTGTGGTTGTGGTTGTTGCTGTCTTTGAGGTTGCGTTTGCAGATTAACATTTTGAAGCGATGATTGCCTTGAAACAGCAGTTGGCGGTGGTGGCTGTTGAGCGACTGGTGTTCCTTGTTGTGAAGCGGTTGGGGTATTCACGGAGCCACTTTGAGGAGTAGCACTACCGTTTTGTTGTTGTCTTTGAAGACGCTGTTGTTCTTGAAAACGGAGTAAAATTAATCTAATTCTTCTGGCACGCTTTAAATGTTCTTGACCTTCCTCAGTCTGATTACCAACTTCATTAGCTTTAGCGATTTCAGCTCTGTAACTCTCAGTCAAACTATGGATTTGCAGAGGTTGAAGCACAATTCTTTGTGGAGCCAGCTGAGCAGGATTACCATTATTGGTCTGTTCAGGTCCTGGAGGTTGTTGATTCATCGTCGTTTATCTTTTCTTCAATGCCAACTTAGCAATCCGGAAAACACGCTGCAAAAACTTGGGGTGAGCCTACGGACAAATTCAGTGGTATATAGAGACAGACAATGAGTGTGCTCTGTACGTCCAAAATCAAATGTGATGATGAATTGAATGATATCTGTTTCTTCAAGTTGAAGTTTATGCTATTTTTTTTTTTTTTTGGTTTTGGTTTTTTTTTTGTTTAACGCTCGAGTTTCTATGTTTTGGATTAGGGGCTGTCAAGTATAAGAGAAACACGGTTTTATACTTGGATCATTAATCAGAAGTGTCCAGTAATCTAACGTATATTGTTGTCCTATATATATAAAGATTTTCGAAAGTCTTAAGGTCAGCTAATACTTTGGTTGCAAAGCTAACAACAATTGCCTTTCTGGGAACTCTGGGTGAACCATTGAGAAAAGGCCCTTTCCTTCATCATCAGAAATCAATTTCAAGTCTTGAGCAGCAATGACTTGTACCAATTGATAATTCACTTTTCTAGTATCATTTATATACCAGACTTCGATAAATTCATCATTTGATAAAACAAGTAAGTTTTTGTCAAAAAATGAGTTTGAAGCCCTTATAGAAAATTTAACTAAACGATCTTTTGAAATGATACCGCTTTTGTTGATGAAGATTGCCAATTTGTTGTAAACAATTAAAAATTCTTGATCATTTATCAACCTGTAAAAACCCAAAGGCTTCAAACCTGGTTGATTTAAGGTCTTTTTCAAATTGTCCAAAGCTGGGGAATTTGAATTGCTCAACAATCCATTTTTATTCAAGTCAGGAACTGACTGAGGAGATGTTATAGTTAACGACATCACCTCGAAATTCTTCTTTGAATGAATCACAAGAGTAGAGTTGAGGATAGTTAAATCGCTGCATTCTCCAGGAATGTAGAATTTTTTGTACTCTTGGAAGGACTCAACTCTTCCAGTGGACTTCTCCAAAATCGGAACCAACACTTTAAAATATGAAAAAGATTGCTTCCATTTCATGAGAAATATCATGGTTACACCATTCTGTTTACCAATTTTGAAAAAGGAAACGTCTCTCTTGGACAATTTTTCCCCAACGATTTTATCAGTCTTCATAAATGAATCCAAAAAGTAGTAGGCAAATGATTTGTCATTCAAAATGAAAATTAAATCAAATTCTTCAACAACTTTAACCTGTGATACATTTTTCAGATCTAGTATCTTTTTCCAGCTTCTTGGTCTTCCAACAATGGATACAAACAACCCATTTGTTGTCCCAAGTAAAATATATTTTACGTTCAGATATTTAAACCTTGTGAAACATAAAATTTTACTAACGGATTCAATCCTTGGTAAATCAAGAGTCAAGTGCAGCGAAGCGGTCACAATGTTATCATTAAGAGGTAAGACCTGCCTGTACAGTTGAACATCTGTATGGTCGATACCCAACAAGGAATCTCCAACGACAGCAAGTTTGAACGGTTCGAACTTGAAGCTTTTCAGATTCATGTTCGCCTTCAGTCGAATTAAATTGTCGATCCATCCATTCTTCTCTTCTAGTCTTTCTGTCTCAAAGGTATAATTCAAATTCTTCATAAAATGTCGTATTCTGAATAAATGAGATTCAGGGTCCGCAGCAGTAGTCCTTCTGGGCGATATCGAAACCAAAGGAGTCGAAGGTTCATCGAATTTCTTGTTTTCAACAAATAAGTAACTCAAGTGTATTGGGGTCTCAGTGACCTTGTATTTCCCATCTGAAGTTTCGTCTGCTAATAATAAGTAGTTATCCAACAAAATTAATATGACAAGGGAGTCATTTAGCACACGGTGTAAAATGTCTCTTTTCCTGAAAAGTGAGCCTATTTTATACACTTCTCTCTCCTTGCTATCCAAATCTAAATCAATATCAGGGTTGTTTTTGAACTTCAACAAAATCTTGTTCTTCAAACTGCTGACATATATTCTTCTTTCGGCATCCGCCTGTGTTTCATTAGATTTTTGCAGTAGCGTGTCAAGAGTTTTTAGGACTTTGGACAATGACCTGAACTCAGGATCAGACTCATCTGTATTTTGCAACACTGCCAATAGTGTTACCTTCAATGTGGTGAAAAATATTAAAAAAGTCACTGAAAACAATCTGTCAGAGCTATGATCTCTCCCAACCATCAGATTTGTTCTTGTTATCCATTCGGTGAATTTTGAGTTTTTCAAAGCTGATTCTGTTTTGATCAAATCAAATACTGGGACCCTTTTCTCAGCATATATCAAAAGAGGAGACTGAACTTCATTCAACCATGTATGAAGTATCTCACTAATTCCAGTGACAAATCTCCCATCATCATTCAATTTTTGGATCAATGGCTCAAATAAAAACTCCCGTGTAGTGTCAATCAACAATTTAACAGTTCCAAATGCATCCTCATAAAATTTATCCCAATTCAAGTTATTTTCACCGCCAAAAAATTCCTTGTTTTTCAAAAAACCCTCTCCGAACACCTCTAGCAAAATCTTACCCGCATTTATAAAATTTCTGACAGACTTTATCAGATCAAAGATATGAGATTGTTGGATTTGTACCTTTTTGTTTATATCTTCTAGATCCTCCCTGTTTAGTTTCCAGTGTGATACCCAATCAACTCCCAAGATCATATTACTGGTTTGCAGATGAGCGCTAACTGTGTAATTTAATCTCTCGTAAGTGCAGCAGTGGGAGTAGCATCTATACGGTGTCGGAAAAATATGATTCATTGGAGAATAGCAATCTCTCAAATTTGGGTATACTCCAGAGACTGGAATATCGACGAATTGAACAATGTTGTCTTTCACAACAACATTTCCATTTTTCATCAAGGTCTTTAGAACGTCGTTGGAAATGGCTTCTAAAAAAATGTCAGATAACTCAGGAATTTGGAACTTGAATAATGAGTAAAAACAATTTTCCAACTCATTTGGTGAAATCAATTGATCTGGAAACCAATAATTAAATTGTAAACACCATCTCCATATATTTGATAAAAAAGAACAGTTTCCACAACTTTTCAAGTGGACCAGCCTTAAAAGGCTAGACGAAAATGGCAAGTTTGGCAACACAATTTGCGGAAGTTCTTCTGACTTGGTATACTCACCATCATACTGTAATGACGGTATGCGTGGAAGTGGCTTCTCAACTTTGGGAGCCGAGTTTTCAAAAGATCTTTTAGGTGTCATCGGTTGTAATGTTGGTAAATTCAATTCAAGCTGTTTTTTCTTTGGAGTGACATCCAATTCTGGAACGGGCCCAATATCTTGAAACTCCATCGGCTGATTCTCAACTTCCTGCAAATCCAACTCTGCATAGTCAAGCTGGTCTTGAATTGAGACACCGGTCGAGTCCAAAATGGAAGACAGAATTCTTTGGTGATTGTTGTATTGCAGCATCTCCATGGGAGGTGGAAGCACTGGTAAATACACGTCTTCATAATTGTCCACCTCGAGTTCCTCTGTCGGATATGGTGGGGTTATAGGCTCATTTAAAGGAGCCAGCAAAACTGTTGATTTATAAAAATCATTTGTATCATTTGGGATCTCTCTTGGGCCAACCATTGATGCTCTCAAATTATCTATACCATCCGTGTAAGTGATCAATGCAGGATCCAGTCTTACATTCTCACTTATCGACAAGAATTGGAGTAAATTGGTCGACGTCCTCCTAATCAGCTCATCTGGGGGTCTTTGTGGCTTCATAGGGGGCAAATTTGTGTTTTGATTCATCATGCCGAAGTGCAGCAGCAAGTAATCGATGTCATCCTCATTGGGGTCCCCATCCGTATCGGAGATGACGTTCCAGTTGTTCATATTGAGAGATCCTTCTTGCTTTACACCTGATCTCACTTTCTTCTCCTTTTTGTCAACAAAGAAAATTTAATGTTAAAAAAAAAAAAAATTAAATACACAAAAACAAGAGACAAAAAAAAATTGGCTTCACAATTGAAAAGCAGAGACATTATGGATAAAACTTTGGTGATAGACAATGGATCTTACTCCGTGAAATTGGGACTCGTTGGTTCATCTTCCCCTGTGGTGATGCCCAACTGCTTGATGATGACCAAGGATAAGAAGATCCATCTCGCCGATCAGACTCAAAGTATACAGGATATTTCACAAGTACAAATCAGAAGACCTTTTGAAATGGGACAATTGACATCTTGGGAATTGGAAAAAGCGATATGGGATTATTCATTCGAGAAAACGGGAATTTCTCACTTCCAAGACATGAACTTGGTCTTGACTGAGACCCCTTTCCAATTGCCACAATTATCGAAGCAAACAGATCAAATTGTCTTTGAAGAATACGGCTTCAAGTCGTACTATAAGGCTCCAGCGCTGTCATTTGTTCCTTGGAACATTGAACAGGGACAAAATATATTCGGAGACAAAGTGGATAAATCTTATAACGATTTCCAGTTGGTAATCGATTCAGGTTTCAATTGTACGTGGGTGATACCCATGATTCAAGGATTGGTGTATTGGAAAGGTGTAAAAAAATTGAGGATTGGTGGCAGGATGTTGAATGGGTTATTGCGAGAATTAATCTCCTTCAGGTACTATGATGTAACGGAGGAGACCATCTTGGTGAACAACGTCAAAGAACAAGCTTGTTTTGTTGCGGAAGATTACAATGTTATTATAGATAAGATTACCAAACTGAGAAATGGCAAAGTTAATCAAAATTTAGTATTGGAATATGTTTTACCCGATTTCAAGACCACCACAAAAGGGTATGTGTTGACTGAAGAGTTGAGACAACAGCAGGATGTTCTGGATCTTCAGATTTTGAAGTTGTACGATGAGAGAATCTCAATCCCTGAGTTCATGTTCCATCCAGAAATTGGGAATTTGGACAAGACTGGATTGATCCCAACAATAATTTCAAGTCTCAAGTCATGCCCAGAGTTGGTGCAACCGATGCTTAGTGCCAATGTAGTATTGACAGGTGGTAATTTCCAGATACCAGGTTTTAAAAAAAGAATACTAGAAAACTTGAAATCCAATTTACCGCAAGACTGGAATATTAGAGTTGGTCTTGATCTGGATTCAACAACATATGCATGGAAATCTGCATGTTCATTTGCCAATAGTGGGTTTGATCTTGGCTGTGTAACAAAAGAAGAGTACATGGAAAAGGGAGTAAATGCTTTGAAAAAATTTAAACCACAATATCCTATATAAAAAAACTATTAAATTAAGTAAGGGTTTACAAGTTTTATACCCAAGCAAATGACTGAAAGGTTTAAAAACAAGACAAAATAATTCATGAAGTAATGCCATTTCGGTGGTTCATTGTATCTGGTATTGATCAAACATATAGCTGTTATGCTTAATATTAAACCGAGGAAAAAGCAAGCAAAAATGAAAACTAATAATAACGATGAATTTGCTAGTGAGTTAGCTAATAATGTGTATAATATCCCAATGGAAATTCCAATGAGTAAAACTGAACTAAACATGATGAAGAAATATAAAAAAGTCAACACTTTATCGTATTGTAATTTTTGTAAAAAAATTCTATTATTCTTGTTCTTCATTGGAGAATTGAAAGGTGGAGAACGAAATCTTGATAATGATAATTCCTCATCACTTTCATTGATTTCATCATTCTCTGTATCTGAGTCGAATGAGCCATAACTGCTCTGTTTCCTATATATTTTAGGCTCTTCTTTTGTGTCGAGTAAATATTGAAATACATCAACAACTTTATTGGAAAATTTCAAAATATTGTTAACTTTTATAGGCGATAACAATTGCTGTTCTTCATCACCAAATGTACTTGAGCCGTAAACATAAAATGCATCATCAGCGTCTTCAAAATCTGAACCGTTATCAAACTCGTTCCAGTATTTTGTTCGCTGTATTCTTGGAGCTGCCGAGTCATTCTTGTTCAACAATATACTTCTTGGCAGCTCTTGAGGTCTTATTGTCTGTGGAGGCATTTTCTTTATATCCTTTACGGACTCAATGTCATAAAACCATTCAGGTTTCTCTTCATCGGGGAGATGGAATTTCAAATTTAAGAAATTGACCAATGAAAATTCTAATGGCATTTGGTACACCAAATGTGATCCGATTAAATCTTTGATTTTCTCGGGGAAACTTATGACATCTTCATAACTTATGGTAAGAATAGAATATGGGAAATGATAATCGGGTGTCGTGGTTTCGATATTGGCGTCTAGTACGATGTAGAACGGTTGCTTTCCTGCATATGAAATAAATCTGGTCCTCTTGAACTTTAACCGATATATTGGCTCCAAAGTAGTCGATAGTGCCCAATTAATAGATATCAAATCATGGGATGGGTTTATCAACTTCCTGATCTCCGTTGCTTTTGCATTACGATCAAGGGAATTATCCATCAAAATGGATAACATCTGTCCGGAGATTTTGGTATATGAAATGTTTTTGAAACCACCAACTTTCGCCACTAATAAGTATTCATCATCATCTATCAAAGTCAATGAAGAATGTGCTGGGGATAATACTGGGGGACCTAAGATGGTTGCAGTTATTTCGCTATCAGGTTGGAAATACTCCCTCCTTGAAGAAGAAGTAGTTGGATCTGGGGTAGAATTTATAGACTTTGCAGTATGTTGCAAACTCAAATGAGATGAGGTCTTTTTCAAAAAATTCAAATCATTTTTACCTTCATCATCACATACCAAATCAAATTCTTTTAACAACTTGATTTTCAATTCGTTTAAATTGTCATTGTGTATCAAAAATGAATTTCTGAAAACTCCCCTTGTTTGAGATACAATATCAAATTTCACAACTTTTGAAAACGTATTATCAATTGGAGAACTGGAGGGGAATGTGATTTTTTTGTTTTCATTGATCGAGTTTAATACATCAATTATCAAACTCAACTCTTGTATCAGGTCATTCAAATCAACATTCACAAATGAAGTGACATTGCCCTCCAAATATTTTTCCTTGATATGATCTATGAACTCCTGTTTGTTTGACAAGCTACTATACTTGAGAAATTTCTTAAACAATTTACGTAACAGTAACTTTTGTAAATTGATAAATTGAGATAAGTCATTCAAATTCTCAAGTAAAGCGTTCGCTTCATTACAGCACCTTATGAAATTTGCTTTTTTGATATTTTCAAAGCTCTTTGACTTGTCCTGTTGATCCGGTGCATAATATTTAGATAATAACAGCTCAATTTTGTACCGAAGATTTATCAATTGGTGTGAATTCTTACTATTCTCTGTATTGACGAACAAACTGATAAATTCAATCTCCTTGCCAAACGTACGGTACAAAATCTTCAAAGAAGATCTATGTCTTCCATCAACAGTATTAACCGTTGTCACAGTCGAAGAAGATTCGGACGAGACTGAATCATGTGATAACGTGGTGGCCACTTTTATCTTGAATTTCAAGTCGTTATAATGTATATTATTATGCTTCCATTTCAAGACAGATCTCTTGTCGAGTTCTTTCCCGAACTTCATGTTCTTCTATATGGAACAACTGGAAAGGACAGATGACAAATCTAATACAGTAATAGTAATCTTTATTTATATATATATGTATACAAAAACAAGTTGATTTCCACTCGTGTGACAACTTGATGATCTCCAGTTTTGTGTCTGGAATTTTGTGGCTGCAAAAAAAACAAAAACACAAACAGAAAAAATTCTTTAGAGAGAAAACGTGCGCTGCTTCATTTGGATTTCCCCTTTATCAGTATCTTGAGAATGTCAGTGGAATGAGTGTTATTAGTTGTATTGCTGCTGCTCAACTTCTTTATCATCTTGTTGTTGTCCTTACTCTCTTCTTCGATGTTATCCATTGTCTTGAGTTCGTCCATTGTGTTCGATCTCTTCCCCTTGGTAGTGATACTACTGATCTTTATTGGAGTAATTGGTGTCTTTTTCGGAGATGGCTCAGTGTAGTATTCGCTTTGAATTGACGCCGATCTCGATCTGTTGGAAGGCGTTATGCTATATTGAGTAGGATGGTGCGAGCTTCCGGAGCTCGACAAACTCAACGCTGAAGAGTTTGAAGGCGTTTGTATTAATGGAGATGTTGTAGTAGAACTCGAATAGCGTCTGTTGGTAGTGACTGAGGGTAAAGGTGGTAGTATCTTGACTGGTGTGCTTGAGTTTGATGACGAAAATTGGAACATTTGCATCGAGGGTGTGGAAATTGCTGAATTATCATATTGCAGTGGTTGTTGCAGTGGCTGTTGTTGTTGATGGGCAACATCTCCAGAAGCCTTTAAGAAATAACCATACAACTTGGTGGTATCGAACGAATCGGCAACATCAGTTGGAGTGAATCCCGCATTGTTCTTGACATCGAGTTCCAATTTTTTGATATTTGAAAGTAAGATCTTGATAGATTTGATATTACCCATTTTCATCGCAAGATGTAACAGGGTATCTCCATTCTTATCTCGTATATTGGCATCTGCACCGAGATCACTTAATAACTGTAGGCAACTACTGGTATCTAGTTCCGCACTCAAATGCATAGCGGTCCTACCATCTTCATTTTGTATATCGATCAAATTTTGGAAATTTTGTAAGAGTAAATGTAACGTTTGTGCATTATTAACTGCTTTATTCATCACACACAAGTGGATATATGAGTTCTGTTTGAACGTCAATTTGACCTCGTTATCATCGTTATGATATAACATTATCAATTTGATCAAGTTGGAGGCGATCAAATAATGCCCATAATACGATGCATAATGTAAATTAGTCCACCCATTCGATGGATCTCTATTGTCTAGTAATTCTGGGAACCTTTTCAAGAGACGTAGTGTTATTGACAAATTG
The DNA here is from genome assembly GCA_003706265.2 of Nakazawaea holstii. NCBI lineage: Eukaryota > Fungi > Ascomycota > Pichiomycetes > Alaninales > Pachysolenaceae > Nakazawaea > Nakazawaea holstii. The sequence continues at coordinate 166,310 of PPKU02000017.1, read as the reverse complement.
TCCTTTTTGATCCCATACCGTAACCGCATAGACGGCTCTATTATCGGAAGCATCGCTATCTTGGCCTAAGCTGTGTGCTATATTTCAACGTGTACTATGTGTGTGTCTACATGCTTTATTTTTTTTCTCCACTACAAAACAATTTTTCTAAAATCTTATTTATTACTACTATACATTATTATTTACTGATTATTCAACTCTCTAAAACTTGAATCCACCAACTCTTTCAACTCTTTGTAACTCATTATTAGACATGATTTTTCATCACCACTTACTAACAACAATTTTTCATCAATACCAGCATCCAATTTGTTCAAACAAGTCAATACATGGTTTAAATCCAATAACGGCTTTCCCCTCTCATCAAATTGATGAAATACATAGTCTCTGAATAACTTGATAGGGTACCTCTCACCGGTTTCTGACCATGATTCATCTTGTAAGAACTCAGGTCTTTCGACAATAAAGTTTAATTTAGTGATCAATCTGAACAATCTACCATTTTCCAATTCTCTTGACAATTGAGATTCCATAAAATCAGTTGAATTTTGCAAACCATCAACGAGTCTCAACATTTGTGGAGCTAACATTTTTTGTAAATTTGCCAAGTTTGCAGAATCTGAATTTAAGTACTTTAAAACGTCTTTAAAATCATCACCTAATGGAAGTATAGATATTAAATCATTTTTAGATAACCCTGAAGCTCTAGACTGTGGTGGCATGGTTGTGGAACTTATTGATAACATCAACTCACCAAATTTGGAAATATCATTTTGTTGTAACTCTGCTAAATCTTCATTCTCTTCGTACTCCAATATATCTAATACCCCACAACCGGACAATCTAATTCTATTCTCACTGGTGACAATAATTTTGGATAAATCAAAACACCTTACAGCCAAGTTTTTAGAATGCGTAGCAACAATAGCATTAGTCAATTGAATCATATAATTCCATAACAAAGTTTCGTTGATCACCGTGGGTTTCTTACCTCCAACGGATTGGAAATGAGTTTCAATCAAAGTGGATGAACAAGGGTAGTAATCGTACACCAAGAAAAGCGAATTATCATTAAACGCCATACTGGTGAAGGCTTCCATTGGTTTGATAACATTTGCCGAATTTAATTTGACCCATTTCTTCACGCTCCTTATCGATTTTTCCACAATCAGGGATGTCAATTCTATCCTTCTTAAACAATACAATTTACCATCAAAACTTGATTGTACCTTATACAAAGACGTTGGGACGCCAAATGCTTTTGAAGAACTCTCAAATGATGTGTCAATTGGTACTAACGAATGATAATTATTGATATGGTCAGGTAAGTTGGAATGTCCTAAAACTTGATTGGAAGCTTCATTTTTCCTTTGCAAAGTTTCTCTTAAATGATTTGGAATGAACAAACTGCTCAAGTCTCTTTCATACGCAGCCAATGGTAATTGAAAATGTGGAGGAGGCAGTTGTGAATAAAGGTGGTATTGTAATGGATATGCTGATGATGTAGCTGCTGCCAGTGCCAGTGCCGCAGCGACCACATGCTGCTGATAAAACATGTCATTATTATTAGGTGGTTGAGGCTGATGCTGAAGTTGCGATTGTGGTTGAATAGGTGGAGCCAGTTGCATTGAAGAGCCAAACGAGGGCGAGAATGAAGGTGTATCAATGTTGAATTTTTGCATCTGCTGTTGTATATGCTGTGTCGATTGAATTGGTGTAAGCGGAGCAGAATCTCCACTCGGAATAAAAGTTGGGATGTTTGATAATTTAGGAGATGGAAATTTGTTTGAAGTTGGTGTGAACGAAGGTGAATCAAAGTTAAATTTCCTTTTATCTGCAGCTATCGCCATTGCCGAGTGAGATGAAGTGTCCATTGCAAACCCTGTGGTTGCAAATATGCTTGAAGATTGTGAAGAAGATGGTGCAACTGTTGCAGGACGTGAGCTTGTACCCGATGATGAAGGGGTAAAGATAGTCAGAGCCGCCACCTTGGAAATCGGTGTTGTTGTTGTTGTAGCAGCTGAATGTTGTTCTTGAGCTGGTTCTGATTGATGTTGTTCTGGTTGATGTTGTGATTGTTCCTGCTGCTGTTGTTTGGATTCAGAACCAAAATCGTGTTTAAATGCACATTTATCTTCGTGTTTACAATAACCATATATTGTGATATTTTTGCAAGGTATATCCTTGGCCCAATCGTAATTGGCCATTTCTTTAAATCATCAGCATCTGTTAGTATGTCTGTCTACCATTCCCTGGTAAAACGGTTATAGAATACTCACTGCTTGTTGTACTCATTTTGGTGTTCGCCTGGGAGAGTTTTTGTGTTTTGTTCAACAAACTTTTTTTCTTTTTTATCAAATTGTTTTTGTATCTGAACAAAGCTCAAAGCAGTGACGTAAGGTATCAAAGATGACTGTGGTATTATTGACAGGTGCATCTAGAGGTACGTACCAAACTCCCGTGTATGAAGAGAACAGTCAATGAGACTAACTGGTTTATGAATTCTTATAGGAATTGGAGCTTCTATTGTTGAAGTTTTGTTGTCAAATCCGCTGGCAAAGATCGTGGCTATTGCAAGATCTGAATCAAACTTGAAAGAGTTACAAAAAAAGTATGGCGAAGACAAATTTCAATATATATCAGGGGACGTCACCGATAGTTCTGTATCCAAGAAGGCTGTCGAATTGGCAATTCTCAAATTCGGCCAATTGAACTCTCTTATATTAAATGCTGGTGTCTTGGATCCTGTGGAGTCGATTGAAAACTTGAACGTTGACCATTGGAAAAGATTATTTGATATCAATTTCTTCTCTGTAATTGAATTAACGTCATTGGCATTGCCTGAGTTGAAAAAGACAATGGGTTCAATAATACTGGTTTCATCCGGTGCTTCAACTGGGGCAACACATGGTTGGGCCGCTTATGGATCATCCAAGCTGGCGTTGAACCATTTCTGTATGTCTGTGGCACTGGAAGTCCCTGAAGTCCGCACTATATCAGTGGCTCCAGGTGTGGTTGACACCAAGATGCAAAAGGACATAAGGGAAGTATTTGGTACCAAGATGACTCCTAATGGTTTACAAAGATTTATCGATTTGAAAGAGAAGAATGAGCTATTGGACCCTAAAATACCTGCCACTATCTATAGTAATTTGGCTTTGAAAGGTATAGACGAGAAGTTGAACGGGGTGTACTTGAGATATAGTGACGAAAGGTTGAAGCAATACTCCTAGGTCGAAGTCTAGAATTCCTCTCGCTCTTTTAACGGATTTTAGTGGGAGGCGAAAAATAGGAATTTATAAAAATGTTGTTTTATTTAGCGAATACGATATTTCATCTACATATCTCATATACCAAAAGGTTTCATTGAAGCCACCTATATGAGAAGTGTTGTTGCAAGGTATACTATTGCAGTGTCAAAAGTAGTCTCACCATTTAGTAAAAATAATTTTTTCTATTCCACAATGTCAGCAAGTGCAGTAGACGGCAACCATACACAAACAAATACAAGATCTACGACAGATAGCGAACATCCCGCATTAAGTTATAGACAGAGTTTCTCACAATGGATAGAGTCTAAACCCTTGACATACTATGAAGATCAAGTTCTCAGGTTGATCCCGTTTTATCCTGATGGCGATGCGACAAGAAAGACAAAGTTGATCGATACTGCGATTGACTCAAAGGGCAATTATATACATGAACTTTATATTGAAAACACAGAGACCCCATCAAAGGATGAAGAAAGGCACGTTGTATTGATACATGGTTATGGGGCATCATTGGGGTTTTTTTACAGAAATTTTGATGGAATGTCCAATATCAAAGGTGTCAAAATTCATGCAATTGATTTATTAGGTTTTGGATTATCTTCTAGATCAAAATTTCCTAAATATGATGTGCAAACTATTGAAGATATCAAGAAAACTGAAGACTATTTTGTGGATTCTATAGAGGAATGGAGGAAAAAGAGGAACTTGTCATCATTTGTATTGGTAGGTCACTCTTTAGGAGGGTACTTATCAAGTTGCTACACTTTGAAACACCAAGAGCGTGTTGAGAAATTGGTATTGATATCTCCAGTCGGAGTTGAGAGATCAGAGTATTCCTTGTTAGGTAATCGTGAAAGTTCCAACTTGCTGGACAGGCCTGATCAACATTCGCGTAATGCCACTAGTGACGGTCCCGAAGTTGCCAATGAATATTATAAAAGTCAATCACAAGCAATTTCTCCAACTCTTTCCAACTCATCAACTGAATCTGAAATCGAGGCCAAAATGGGTCAAGAAAGAAGAACTCCTCGATTACCCAAACTTTTGATAAAACTATGGGAAAGACATACTTCTCCATTTAGTTTCGTGAGAGGTTTTGGACCATTAGGTCCTAAGTTCGTCAGCGGTTGGTCTTTCTCTAGATTTGGGGCGTTGGCGTCACAAGAGGAGTTAATGCTGATACATAAATATGCATACAAGACCTTCACCGCTAAAGGTTCAGGAGAATATGCATTGACAAGAATTTTGGCTCCGGGAGCGTTGGCAAGGTTACCTTTGTTGGATAGATTGCCTGGAAATTTAAAAGTCCCATCATTGTGGTTATACGGTGAGCGGGATTGGATGAGCAAGGAAACTGGTAAAGAATGTGTTGATGACATCAATAAGGTGGCAAACAACAAAATAGCAAAGTTCAAAATTATCAATAGAGCGGGTCATCATGTGTACTTGGATAATGTTGAAGACTTTAATGCAAGTCTTGCTAAATTTCTAGCTTGGTGATATAGATCAACTGTTTGTATATGTAATTTTAAAAAAAATTTGATTGAAAGAATTTGTTATCAGTAAAATTCCTTCTTTGGTAAAAACTAAAAAAAAAAGTGAGCCCCATTTGAAAACCTGAAACAAAACGGAAATTAATACCCTGATATCATCATTTATCCACTATGTGATATTTGTTATAGAATTTCCAAAGCTGAAACTTTTTAATCAAAATCGTAGAAAGTTTTGAGAAGTACTCAGTATATTAATATCATCAATAATTTAACAATCAAAGTGGTCTTCTTAAACCTGTTCGAGAAAGAGAGAGAGAAAGATTTCTGATCAATATAATTGAAACATGGGGTGTGGTGCAAGTGTTCCATCTATAGATGAGAATGATCCATATTACGAAAGCAAAAGGGCTAATGAAGCTATTGAGCAATTATTAGCTAAACCGGTCTCTGAAAAGAACCAGGTTCGATTATTATTGCTTGGAGCAGGTGAAAGTGGTAAATCAACAGTTTTGAAACAAATGAGGTTGTTACATCAAAATGGGTTTACTCATCAGGAAAGGTTACAATACGCACAAGTGATTTGGGCAGACGCTATTCAAAGTATGAAGATTTTGATCATTCAGGCAAGAGTGATGGGTATTGAATTAGATTGTGATCAACCTGGTTCACCTCTTAACGAATTCAAAAGGAATATCTTGAAGTATAATGCATTACATGATATCGATACCGGTGTTGCCGGAGGCACTGATTTCTTACATGATTATGTTGTTAAGTACTCAAGAAAATCAGAGATCAAGAGACGAGAGATGAGTACAGGTAAATTGGCATCAGCTCCATGGGAACTGGAACAGCAGCAGCAACAACAGGAAAGTGAGAAGCTAGTCGAAGAGACCTTAGATGGATTGAATGAATCTGCAGAAATTGGACCAGGTTCTAGCAGTTTCCGATCGGCACCTTCTAAAAATGTTTCAGTATCTAAAATGGATATAGCGGAATCTATAAGACAATTATGGACCCATGATAATGGAATTCAAAATTGTTTTGCTCGTTCAAACGAGTTTCAATTGGAAGGAAGTGCATCTTACTATTTTGAAAACATTTTCAAATTTGCACAACCACAATATACATGTACCGATGAAGATATCTTGAAAGGGCGTATCAAGACCACGGGTATAAGTGAGACAACGTTTGTCGTTGGTGGTTCAAGGTTTAAAGTACTAGATGCCGGTGGACAGAGATCAGAAAGGTCAAAATGGATCCATTGCTTTGAAGGAATTACACTGGTATTATTTGTGATGGCGATTTCTGAATACGATCAGAAGTTGTTTGAAGATAAATCGGTCAATAGGATGCATGAAGCTATTCATTTATTCAACCAACTTTGTAATTCTCGTTGGTTTTATAATACACCATTCATCCTATTTATCAACAAGATGGACATATTTGAAAAAAAAATACTCAAGTCACCTATCAGGAAGTACTTTCCACAATATCAGGGACCAAACGGTGATCTGAAAGAAGCTACCAAATTTATTGAAACTTCATTCAAAAATTTGAACAGAACCCCTAAGCCTATATACGTGCATAGAACATGTGCTACCGATACTCAAAGTATGAGATTTGTGCTTACTGCGGTGACAGACATGGTAATTCAACAAAATCTTCTGAAGAGCGGTATGATATGATGTGCTATACATCTATATATATAAGTATATATGTACATTTATAAGTATACTTGACTATTATTAAAGTAGTGACACCGTGAAAAACGTTGTTGAAAGTCGTGTCTGATAACAAATAATAAATCTGAACACCGCAACAAAAAAAAAAAAAAAAAAATAGAAATCTTTATAAAAAAGATACCAGATATCATTTAACCGATTTATTAGTATTTTATTATTACAACTAATTTTTGAATAACCGGTTTTGCTATTTTTCAATTAGTTTGCGTATTTCGTTCATTACTCACTGATTATATTGGTGTTTTTTATCAAGAGAAAAAAGAGATTTATATTATAGAAGAAGAAGATGGCTGCTGAAGGCAAAGTTATTTTCTAAATTCCTTTTCCATTTTTTGGATTTGAAAAGGAAAAAAAGGCATTTACATATCATTAAAAGGAAATCAAATAGTACAGATAAGTCAGTCTCTTATCTCAATTATACTTATACACATTAGCTTGCATTTTGCTCTTTGTTTATTATAACACAAGAGGGAGGCAAATTAAGAATAATCAATTAAAAAAGACGTGCGTGGTGTATCAAAAAGATCCAGTTTTGAGTCATCGCCATTTTTGTTAGTCATAGAATCGCCGTTGCATTTAGCCGATTCATACATAAATTCAAGGTTACATCTACTTTTTTTAAAGTTTTATTGGAATACTCATTTATTGAATTCCATTGCCATTTGATTTAGGAACAGTTCATCCCCAGCTCACTTTAACTTTGGATAGTGAACTTCCTTTATCATCTGGCTATTGTTTTTTTTGTTTCATTTTTCTCTCTGGTTGGTATTATTGTTTGCTTCTTTATATTGTTTTTGTTCAATCAAGGATAGAGAAGGGTTTTTGCTAATTAAGATATTGCTGTTTTGTTCATTTTTCTAAAAGTTGGGAGACAAAAGTGTACGAGGAAAGAAAGTTCCTGTTAATATATATAAATAATGACAATATCAATTGGAAACAACAAGGAAGTGGATCTGTTCACTTCGATTAGTCCAGCAACATCAGCTACATCACTGTCATCAGCACATTCAACTCCAGTGAAGGATGATTTGCTTTCATCCTTCACCACCTTAGGTGATGAAGGCGATGATGTTGGACTGAAGAAAATTCAAAATGCGAACGTTGATGTCACTGAAGTCATGCTCACTCCACCAATGTCACAGAAGGAACATGATATCAACTCACCATCAAGCCCTAGCTCGAAAATGGTAATGCGTACAGCATTTGTTGATTCATTGATTTCTGCTGCTACAATTTTATTGGAATTGGTATGGCCAAAGAACTTTGATGGTGCTCAAATCAAATGGTTTTTGAAAGAGAGTTTACGCCGTTCGAGATCTTCTTACTGCACATTGCAAGCTTCATTGTATTATATCTACAAATTGAAGCCATCCATTCAATCATCAAACTCCCTGGTATTTAATTGTCCAAAGAGATGCTTTCTAACTTGTTTAATTTTGGCTTCCAAGTTTTTACAAGATAGAAATTATTCGATGAAGACTTGGTCAAAACTTAGTGGCTTACCTTTGAAGGAATTGATTTCGATGGAGATTGAAATTTTGAAAGCAATCGATTATGATTTGAATTTGAACTTTGAGTTATACTCGGAATGGTCCAAATTATTATTGCTTTGCACTTATGTCAACAACGCTGACAAGGATTCATCCGGAGATGAATCTGGAGATGATATTGCGACTCTGTTTTCTTCAAAGAAACAACAGTTGGCGCATATCTTTGGAAGATTCAATCAAAAGATGATGACTGAGAAAACTAATGCTACTAGTTTTAATGTTGTTGATTTTAATGTGACTGCTAATGATAATGTGGAATCATCAAAGAGGAAACGCCATGTTTCAGATGATGATGAAAGATTGGTAAAGCTGATCAAGTTATGATGGGATTTATGGCTCGGTTTGTATGTGCGTTTTGTGCGTTTTGTGCGTTTTGTGTGTGTGTTTGTTTTTGTTCTACCTTTTTAATATTTGCAATTTTGCTAGTGTACCATATAATTATTTCATTCTCTTAATTTTGACGGGGATTCAAACAGTCTTTCTTACTTTGTTTATTGTCTATTTACATGAATTTTTCTATTTAAGTACAAGGAAAGCTCTGTGTGCAACACATGATCTATGAAGACTGTTTCTCTTTTCATAATCGGCACTTTTACCTTCATAAACACTCAAAATCTCCTCAGCCAATCTCACAGAATAATCATTGGACTGTCTTCTAGCACAACCATCAACGATCCATTTAATTGCAATTCTTTCACGTTGTCTTCTTGATAATGGTACTGGTGATGTAACATTCTTGGCGAACCCAGTCTTAATTGTAACCGTTTTCATTATTGGTGCTAATTTTTCAATTGAAGTTTTGAATACTTCGACAGGGTCTTCTTTTGTATGTAAATAAACTAAATGAAACAGCTCTGCAATGGTCTTTCTCGTTCTCAGTTTCTTTCCATGTTTCATTATAATATTTGTCAATCTTTCGATTGTTGGGTCAACCAATTTTGGTAAAGGTTGATCCTTGACAGCGTTGTATTGGGCAAGTTGCTCCTCACTTGGCTTGTAGTAATCTAAAACGTCAAATTTCTTGTGCACGACATGCCTTCTAATATGATTATTAGGGTCATTCTTAAACTCTCTTAAGGCATTGATCCATTTATCTAACTTTTCATCGTTGGAAAGTTTTTGATGCTCCAAATCTGCATCAGAAAACAAATTGGTGGATTGGTATCTGAGCTGAGGTATTATTGATACCTTAGATATGCCTCTCAATCTGGCAGCTGGCCTTATATAGCTTGATGGAGATAATTTGAACATCGCAGTCAAAGGTGTATAATCGTCCTTTGATTCTTTCGTTGTGTGCTGATAAAATTTTTTTGTCATTTTTTTCCAGAGATAAAATTGAGCGCGTAACACGACTATAAGACTACATCATATAAACAAACAACAACAGTTGAAACAGCAATAATCATGACAGTATCTGGTATAGATCCAATATTAGAGAGGACCTTGAACGAGACACTTCAAAATAAACAGTTCACTGGCAACTGGATCGAGTTGATCCCTTCGGTCAAAACTCGTATAAGGCAAATTCTAGCGTCTCATTACGATGACTGTGGAGATCTCAAAAGTTCTGAACATATTTTGAATATAAATACGAACATCAAAGAGTCCAAGCCTGACGAGAAAGGTATAAGTTCGATGATTGATAGGTTGGAGAATTTGATTAACGAAAGATTCAAAGAGAGCCCCCCTTTCACTATATTTCGTATTTCAGAGTTACTATTATTTGATTCGTTCCCACCAAATCAAGTCTCAACAAAGACGATGTATGAAAACAGCCCCTTCAAGTTCTTGCGTGCACTTTGGTTGTCCTTCAATGTTGTGACTACCTTAGAGGAATTTGACAAAAGAAATAGGTTGCGTTCAGATACCACGAGTACAGTGTCAGCTTCGACAGATGCACCAGCAGCGCCCAACAATGACGATGACAAGGTTAAAATATTGCCAATACAGACCGAAAGAGGTGGTGAGACCAAAACAGTGGTAATGACTAGGATATCTTGGCTCAATGAAGTTGATGATGACGACGAAGATGATGATGATGACTACGTAGCGGGAGAAGAAGACGATGATAGTGGAAGTGAAAGTGACATCACAGATAATGATAATGAATCACAACAATCAGTGAATGCCGAAGAAGATGAACTGGAAGATGCTGAGAGGAAAGATCTTGAGACTCTTAAGGACGCAAAAAATCCTCAAGTTGGTAAATTGATCGATGGAGACATCAGTGTCAATTCTCCAAAGAACAAAAAAGAGCAATTGAATTCTCCAAATATCAAAAGACGGAAAAGCGATATCAACATCAACATCAAGGAGCTGGAAGAGAATGATGTCTCCATGACCTCCATTGGTGAGGAAGAGGTTGATGAAAAGGAAACGAGCAAGGATGATATTAGGATGAGAGATACTATAATAGATGAAGAGGAGTTGATCAAAGATGTACCTACTGTTCTGCTGCGAACAGATGAAAACTTACTGCCTGAGCCATGAGATTATCTAATTACATAGAGCAAATCACCGATTTCAATTTATTTTGTCTTCATAAAATTCGAGCCAAATTAGTAAATATGCGATGAGAATAGTTTGCCGATAAAATGATTATCGGCGAATTGTCTTCTACAAAGTTAGTCAGCTTGTGATAACTTTCTCGCTTGAGGTTTCATCGGTCTGGATGCGACAACGTCCTCAGATTGAAATGTACAGACACCTCTTCAAATCGGAGCAATGAAGTTGTTGGTCAGTACAAGCGAAGAATACCCACTTCCTAAGATATTTTTTTCTCTATTTATCCAAAATTCTATCCCTTTGACGAACTGTGAGATCAAAACAACATTTATTCAGCAAACACAACATGACTGGCGGAAGGGCCTCTAATTTGCAAAATACTTCGAAACCAATGAATTTTTATTGCCGACTAACAATTGAAAAAGATTTTAAAATTAAGCTTATATCTTTAGTATATACTTACTACTCTTGTAATTCTATGTCATCTCGATCTTCCGACTTTACAAAACTAGTGTCCCTCCATATATAGATCACAATAGCACCAGTGAATTGCTGGATAATTTCAGGAACAGATGTTGTAGTGCCTCTCGACTCGACTTCACCGTCACCTATGAAGATGCCCTTCAAGTATTCATCCCAGAAATTCTCCCCTTGAGAGAAAGTAGGGATTCTTATATATGGTGAAAGGAGATAAGCAACTGTTAAAATAATAAAAGTCTTGAGAAATCTCTCATTTTGATTGTATCCTTTGTAAGAACTCTAAAATTGTCTGAGAATGAGCAGAAATAATAATGTACGGCAAGCTATTGTGTATACGCTTATCAAAATGACAGCAGTATTGTTTTCAAATTTTGAAAATCAAAGTCATACATCCTGTCGATATTGTTATGTCTTCTTTCAGAAGTAAGACTTCAGGTATACACTCTGATAAAGAAAACTGACATGATGTACAATGACATTGTCAATAACGAAAATCGACTCCATAAAACCTTCTTATCAAAATGCAAAGTGATACACCCTTGTACAAAAACACACATAGTAGCATAAAAGACTTCCACTTCAAGCAGTTGATCCGTTACCACAAAGAATAAAAGATAATACTTGTGTGAGAAAATTGAAAAGAAGCGGAACGAAACCAAGTATGAAAGATAGAACAAATCGAATAACAACCCTAGAATTAACACTTCGAGAGTCAAACTGGAATCGTTTGACAATTTGATCAAGCTTTCCCTGTGGTGAAAAACTTTTCTTCTCAAGACATGGGCCAATATTGCGATGACCCCAATAACAATATAAGTTGGAAGTACTCCGCTAGTATACTTCCTCGAAGCACCATTATGTCTGTGAGTAGGGTATTGAAAATGAAAACCATGTTCATCTTCATCAGCATCGTTTACCTCAATAAAGTGTGGTCGTGGAGACATGTTCCATGAATCAACATTGAAGTTTGAATTTTCAACCTGTTCATTGTAGACTTTTGAATTTGATCCCAGTTCGACGTCTCTTAGCGTCAATTTTTTGAACAGTTTAGACAGTTCTTCAACAGTGGGATCTTCAAGTCCTACTGAATTCACAAGGTCTATTCCATTGAAATAGAGATTGTGACTCCCTGATAAAACGCTGAAGTTGCTATTTCCAGCAGCATCTACTCCCTTGGTCTCAATGTCAAGAAACACATACAAACTCACTTTTGTATCTTCTGTTGTCTTCAAGACTGTTCTAGTATCATGCTTTTCATCTTCAAGAGAATTTCCCCTTTCGGTGATATACATGAGCGTTTACCTCACACAAAATCCCATACACCAAGAGCGCTGACACCAAAAATTGCTGAAGTTTCATTGCTATTCGATCGAATACTTCTCAAGGTTTCATTTTGGAACTACTCTTATGTATTGTCTCAAATTCTTCATCAAAAAACTTAAAAAAAGTATTTTATAACTTTTTTAAGTTCACCAGGTCAACATCGATTGCTGAGTAGTTATAGCCATTGAAGAGTCTAATAGTGACAAAGACGAACATTCTTTAGTAGCGGCAGAACTTCACTCAAATTCTGTGAAGTTTGGTATATTCACCATAGTATCGCCTCACCATTTCACAAATATGCTCTTCTCTTCAAAGACATATTGGACTTGAGATCTTGGCACGATTTAAACAATCAGGATTCCTATTCTGCATTTTGCATAAGCATAATTCTGCAGATTACATATTTCCGATATCTCACTTACGTTCAGTCAATTTTTTTTTTATTATATCACAAAGAAGTGGCTTCAAAGGTGTCTGGGATATGTTGTAAGCATATGTTGATTGAAGCAAGATCTCTACTTGAATCGCAGGAAATCAATAGATCTGTAACTCCCCGGTATCACCAGAATATTTTCTCATATTCTCTGATAAGTCCCAAGTAGCCAGCTTGTTTGACTCGCTTAGCCTTTCTTGATCGGCTCTGGTACAAAAGATCCGAGCACCGATTATTTTTTCGTTTTTTCTGCTAAAAGGAAGATCTCTCTCAGTTAGGAAGTGTACGCGCCAGATAAGATAAGAATCTCAAAGATAGGGAATGAACGATTTGATGGATAATACCCAAAATGTGAGTTATTTATCTCGGGGAAAAATGATTTGCACTATTTAATCTTTCACAAAAGTCTGAATTATTATCTGATTCACAAACAACTCATTTTCAAAACACCAAAAATGAGCGATAGTAACAGTGTCATCGCCTCCAGTGGGAGCAAAGAAAAGAATCAAATTGAAGTTGTTGAGACGGTACATGCTCCAGCTGACTTGATAGATTACACACCAGAAGAAGAAAGGGCTGTTGTCAGGAAAATTGATACGTATGTTTTGCCTATTATGTGTTTGGTGTTCTTCTGTCAATACTTAGATAAGCAAACTTTGAGTTATACAGTAGTATTTGGTCTTAAAACGGATTTGAAGCTTGATGGAAATCAATACTCTTGGTTATCTTCTGGATTTTATATTGCTCAAATGGCTTCTCAATTATGGAATGGTTATGCTTTGAGTAAGTTTCCAATTAAAATTGTCACTGGAATATCCGTATTGTTATGGGGTGTTAGTTGTATGTGTTTGGCTGCCCCAAATAACTTTTCCGGTTTCATGGCAGTCCGTGCACTTTTAGGTTTCTTTGAAGGTGCAGTTTCTCCTTCATTCGTTATCGTCACTTCGATGTATTACAAGAAATCTGAGCATGCGTTAAGAACTGCTTGCTGGATTTCATGTAACGCTTTAGCACAAGTTATTGGTACATACATAGTCTATGGTGTTGGTAAGAACTCAAGTTTAACATTGTCGGTTTGGAAAGTGACATTTTTAATCTGTGGTGCAATGACTGTTTTCATTGGTGGTGTATTTTACTTTGCTGTACCTTTAACCCCGGGAGATGCTTGGTTCTTGAATGAGAGAGAAAGAGAAATTGCTGTTCATCGTACTTTAGCCGAAAGTGATAGAGGAGAGAGAAGCAGTTTTGATAAAAAACAATTATGGGAATGTTTGAAGTTTGACTGGATCACTTACTCTTCCTTCTTATTTGGATTCTTAAATACTGTGACGTCAGGTCCTATTACCTTTTCATCATTGATGATTTCTAATTTGGGTTACAAATCATTTGATGTTTTGAAATATGGATCACCTTCTGGTGCTGTTCAGTTCGTGTTTATTTGGATCGGTGTATTGATGACAACCTTGTGGCCTAAGCAAAGAGTCATCGTTATACAATTATTGGTTCTTATTCCTATAGTTGGGAACATCTTATTGTTGGCACTTCCACAAACAAATAGTTGGGGAATCATTGTTGCATCATGGTTGGGAAGTTCTATAACATGTTTCTACTCCATCCATTTATCATTGAATGCATCAAATGCAAGAGGAAATACGAAGAAGTCCATTGTCAATAACGCATACTACCTTGGATACGCTTTGGCTGCCGTTGTATATCCCCAATGGTGGAATTATTCCAAGGATCCAACTTATAGAACTGGTTTGATCACAAATTTAGTGTTTTGGGGTATCTTAGAAGTTTTGATGGTTGCTTACAGATGGAAATGTATCTCTGAAAACAAGAAAAGACAAGCCTTAGAAGATGCAGGACAACTTCCAGATTACGATGAAAAAGTTGATTTGACTGATAAACAAGATCTTTATCATAGGTATAGTTACTAGATTAAATTTTAATTTTTGAAGTATTCTAATTTTTTATTAATCATTTATTTCCATTGATAGTTTGATATATATATATATATCAATGAAGTTGACTTTGTACTCTATCTAATTGAGGGGGAGAAAAACTAGGATAATTGGAATATGTACTTGAATGAAATTTTATTATTTTTTTTAAATATGTTTTTGATAATTGAGAAGAAATCTACCATCTCATCATAGACATGTCGTTTCTTATTCTGTTGTAATCGAACAATGCTTCGATTTGACCGGTACCAGAGATGGCAATATCTTTATCCCATAAGGTAGCACTTGCCCATGATTTGACATCACTGACTGTGATCTTGTTAATCTTATTCAAAACTTCATCGGTTGAAGCCTTGTAACCAAGAATCAAGGCATCGGAAGCCAAGGCATCGGCATGAGCGACTGATGATTCCAATGATGATAAAACCTTCAATTTCAAAGCAGCTTTGGCTCTTTCAACTTCTGGTTCAGTGACAGAGACTGTCAATCTGTTCCATTCCTTTAATGTGAAGTGGATTAAATCATCCAAGTTTTCAATGTTATCTGATTCGGTGTAGAAACCCCACAAACCGTTATCAGAGTATGAGCTACTGAAATGTTCGTATTTGTTGGCCAAGTGGTTTTGTTCGACAATGTTTGATAATTTGGAACCCAAGAATTTGGAGAATATTCCATGTCTTTGGTATTCACCGTTAACTTCACTGGCAACTTTGGCAATCCAGTATGCTGGAGAAGTAGCAGCTTCACCTTGAGCAGCAATGGCTACGTAAGCTTTTGGTAAAGTGTCATCTCTGAATCTAACTTCTGAACCCAAGAATGATGATGGTTTACTTTCTGGTTTTACACCTGAAGCCAAATCTAATTTGTTAGCCAATTCAACTAATTCTTCATGTTTGATTTCACCTGAACCAACAATGGCAACGTTTGAAGCAACAAAGTTCTTTGTGTAGAATGAAGTCAAATCCATTGACTCTAAAGTGGAAACGGTATCAGCTTTACCGTATACAGGTAATGCTAATGAAGTACCTTGGAATGCAGTTGAATGTAAATGTTCCAAAACAGTCAGTTTTGGAGTTTCTTCAATTGATTCGGCAAATTTACCAGCTAATTTGGCTTGAGCAGAAACTAATGAAGCATCACCTAAAGTTGATGAAGAGTTTTTCAAGACTGAGGTTAAAGTGTCAAAGGCAGCTTTCAAATTACCTTGTGCAAATTCAGTATTTAAACCTGTGATTTCTCTGGCATTTGATGATGTAAGGGAGACACCAGATTCGTAGGCTGATTTCTTTGAGTTCTCAATTAAGACATTAGCAGTTAATGAAGAAACACCTGAATTGTATGGGTTTTCTGCTCTTGAACCTGCTTGAACGTATAAACCAACTGATGAAGATTTAGCAGCTGGGTTTGATTCAGTAGCAACAATTAAACCATTTTTCAAGGTGGTGAATTGTGCACTTCTCTTAGCAGTAGTTGAAAGAAAACGACGACTTAACATTGTGATATGAAGTTGTGGTGTATATATTTGAATATGTGTTTTTCTTATGAAAAGATGGAATATCTTGCTTGGTGTATTTTTTTTCTCTGTGATTTTTCCAAATGGTTTTGTGTGTCTGGGTGGGCAAGAGCCAATTAGAATTGATCTTTTTGAAAACCAACACAGAAATTCCTATTCGGGATATTTGGTATAAATGTGCACTGCCATTTTTATGGATTTTTCAGATCTGCCATTTCTGTGTATATTTCCGTGTCAGCAAGGCATGGATCAATTTTTTCCTTTCAGTAAAAATTATTGTATTGTCGACAAGCGTGAAGAAGAACAAGGAGACAATTTATAATGAAACGTTTTGGTGGTATCACTTCGAGATTGCCATCTTCATATATCAACACAAGAGTCATAAGAGACAATTTCAAAAGAGAACAGTTCACCGAAAATGAAGTCACCACAAGAGCTTTGAAATTCATTGCAAGGAACACTGCGTTACCAGCCAAGGCAAGATTGGAAGCCCAATTGCAATTGACAAATATGCCTCATTATACAAGATATACCCAGGTAAAGAACAGATGTGTCGATTCAGGAAGAGGTAAAGGTACCTTGAGGGATTTCAGACTTTGTAGAGTAAGTTATTTTTTAATTCTGTTTGATGAAAGGATTCAACCTCCTTGGCCAATTTAAACTTATATACTAACCTTATTTTTCACAACAGTATCAATTTAGAATGCAGGCATTGGAAGGTATGTTACCTGGAGTAAAGAAAGGTATCTGGTAAAATTTGCTTTTCATTCCATTTCATTTTGCTGTATCGTTTTTGATTTAATGAATTTAACGTTTGTTTGGTTATACTGTGTGTTCTTCTTCATTTTCAATTTTGAAACGCCTGTCAACATACTATATGTTACAGATGTGGAGTGAATTCGGATTAATCCTTTAATTTGTATATAGAGTAGGCTTTAGTTGTCAATTCAGCTCCTTTTTCTTGTTGATCTTATTGTAAACTTAGCAGCCTTTTTGGTCAAAAAGATTACGCACAGAAAAATTGAAAAACAAAATAATCTATTTACAAAAAATCACGGTGACCACAAACAAGAAGGATATCAACATATCGCACGGTTGAAAATAGACTGAATCAGTCTGTAGCACATCTCAAATTAAAAGTAAGTTTAACTGTTGCTCAAAGTCTTAAATTGGGTTCGCAAATCAGAAACCGACCTGGATCACGTAAACTCTACAAGGAGGATCTTAGTCATTAGATCAATCATTAGAATAACATGTCCTTTCTAAGTGCAGTGGAGGATACTCCGAAGCCAGATGAAGAATTGAAATTCGTCAAGGAGATTGATAAGCTCAATCATGGTTTTAGAGCCTCGAGAAGAAGGACAAAAATGTCGCGAGCTGCTTTTCTTATTGATTTTTTAAACAATTCAGAGATACCTGACTTAGGTAATGAATTACTATACAAATCCGTGTCGGACTGTGAAGAATGGACGAGACTTTTGGATGATACTGAGCCTGCTCAAATTCTATTCAGTTCTCATGATAAGGCCAAATCGGATGATGATGAAGAAGATGAGGACAGGATATCGAATGCAATGGTGTTGTCTCACCAGTCAGATTTTTTTGATGAAGACGAAAAGCCAATCAAATTATGGGTTATGGCCGGTTTACATTCAAAGCCAAAGCACAATTCCAGGACGCCACCTTTCAGTTTCCCCTTACCTTTAGGTGCAGGCTTACGTCGTCTCAATTCACAAGAGGATTTTAAACTTCCTTGGAATATCTATTGCCCTGCAAATGGTGAGTTGAAAGTTTTGAGATGGAAATCGTTGAAAAAAAATATATGGAAGAGTGCTCAACAACGTTCAAAGGTGGTCAAGGCTTTAAAATCAAATAATGAATTGTGTGATTGTCAAGGAGAGAAGTGTGGTGAGTCATGCTTCAACAGATTATTTCAAATTGAATGTGACTCTACAAATTGTAGAATTGGCCCCGATTGTGGTAATAGAAATTTCACCAATTTAGCTAAAAAATTGGCCCGGAACTGTCGATATGTGAATGGTGTTGAGGTTGTTTCAGCTGGAAGTAAAGGTAATGGATTGAGATCCATTAGATCGTACTCTCCGCATTCTCTTATTGTTGAGTATACCGGAGAGATAATCGATCAAGAAGAAGTTGAACGTAGGTTAAATGAGGAATATGGCGGTTACAAACACCATTATTACTTTTTGAGTTTAGGTCAAGGTCTTTCAATTGATGGTGGTTCCAAAGGATCAGTGGCTCGATTTGCAAATCATTCATGTGAGCCTAACGCTGAAATGCAAAAATGGATCGTCAATGGAGAACCTAGAATTGGGCTTTTCGCTGGACCAGAAGGGATTAGCCCAGGCTCTGAAATAACATACCACTACAACTTTGAATGGTTTCCTGATGCAGACCCTCAACCGTGTTATTGTGGGGCTGCCAACTGTTCAGGTTTCATTGGTAGAAGAACCGATTCTGCTTCTTCAAAGCAAAGTTCACCATCAAGTCCAACACCAAAACAAGATTCACCACAGAAAAAGCTCGTGAAATATCACAAACGTCCAGAACAATTACTGTTACCTCCAATTCCGCCTAAAGAGACTGCAAAGTTGAAGAAAACTATTAAACCTAAAATTGAAGAAACAGACAATCCATATGAAAAAAGAGTTGTACTGCCTTCTAGGAGTCGTCGTCATAGGCACTCCGATGAGATATCATACTTGGATATAACGGCAGCTTTACCTTTACATATGCAAAGACAATTGTCTATTAACATGGCCCCACCAGGAACTGCAGTGGATGAAGTCTCCATTGGGATGGCGCAATTAGCTGCAAATGCTGCTATTATCCATAATTCCGAAAAAGCAAGACCTGTTACTAGACATTTGGAAAACGAGTTAGCAATCGATGCAGGTATTCCAATGAAGTTTCTAAAAGCTCTGACTAGTCCTTCTGAGGAACAGTCATCGCCTAATAGGAAGAAGAAAATTTCACTGTCAAAAGTGAAGAAAGAGCCTGAACTCAAGAGGATCAAATTCATAACTAAAAAGTCAACACCATCAAATCCTGCTATTTCAAAAAGTTCTTCAAGCACAAAATCACTATCAAACAACTTTTTATCTCCAAAGAAGACAACATCAAAATCAGAATCAAAATCAAAATCAAAATCAAAATCGAAGAAAAATAACCCCGTTTCAACTCCTACTAGCATTTCAAGCACACCCAAACAGAAAATGTTGATGATGAGGGAAGAAACTCACAGCCCGGAAGTTCCTTCTGACTCTGGCAGCGAAGAGTCCAGTGACTCTTCAGATTACTCGCGGCCAAATAAGCTCTTATCAACGCGTCAATTAGATAACTCCGAGTTGATGCTCGGATCACAAAGATACATAAAGCTGTTGAAAAACTTGCTGATTGATGATGAAGTTCCAGCAATACTCGAAAGAACATCGAGAAGATCATCTTCTCAGTTGGCAACCCCTCGTTCATTAACGCGAATTCAGGAGAGAAGCTATGTGGAGGAAACTTCTTCATGGCAGTCTCGTCCAAGAGAAACCACACCAAGGAAAGTTTCATCGAAGAAAGTTTCACCGAGAAATATCATCACACCTGAGTTTAAGCAAGAGTCAGCGTTGAAAGAAGATAGTGAAATCAACAAAATCATAAGGTTAAACTCAAGAGTTGCTAAGCAATTGGCTGACTTGATGATAGATGACAAGATACCAACAGTTTTTGAAAGAAGTCCAAGATCGATTGTGACCTCATCAGCCCAGTACAGACAGAGGCAGATGAATATGTCCAGAGTATTACCAACAGCTCCTCCTCCACCACCACCTGCTACAACTGCCTTGGATCATGAAGCATATGAATCCTTACCTTCGGTGCAACGTAGAAGGCTTTTTCAGCAGAATAAGCTTCTGAATAGTCCTATACCTGCTATCAGTCAAGTTGATTATTTAGGTATGCCAAGAATCAAAAAAATGGGAACTGGATCACAACTTTTGACAAGAAATAATGATGCGTTCTCATTAAGAGCTACTAAGGAGGCTGAGTCAGACAATGATTTAGATATTGATATGCCCCAATGGTTACCAGCGATATCTTCTTCAAATACAAAGAGTAATTTGAAGAGTAATTCTAAGAGTAACACAAAGAGAGGACATAATAACTATTTCATGAATTATAAGTCGCCAAACTCTAAAGGGAAAAATAATAATTCTCATGACTACCACCGTGAGCAGAATGAGAAGAGCTATCGCCTTCGGCGTCAAACGCAAGATGTGGAACACATTTTCAGCCCAGGGCCAACAAGGATGGTGCCACCTGTGCACACCACTCCATCTTATACTCTCACTGAAATAAGACCCGTTCGCAAGAATGAGTGGCATGACAATAACACCAGCTCAGAAAGGAATATGTCTGCAGGTGTTCAGTTTGTTCCAACTATTACAGTAGATCCAAGAAAGAGAAGAAAGATGATGATAGATAAAGATGCCAATGTCATCACTACGAGTCCTTCCATCCAACCCGAAAGAGCCACAATTGCAATGCATTCTACAGTTTTTGATTCTACAGATTTGTCTAACGGCACTTCAGTGCCAACGAAAACATCTCCATCGAGCACAGCTCCCTCGTCGGTTGACCAATCGACACCAACAACTGTCAACTCTCAGCATTTGACAATTACAAAAGAAAGCCCCAAAAGGCGGATTGAGGATCATAAAGAACAAAAGAAAAAAAGGAGGTTTACTGATACACCAGCCGTGGTCGTTTAGTCCAGCTTAAGGACCCATTCAACAATTTCCGACCCCAACTCAAAAGAACAACCACTTTAATGTGACAATTCTCAGATGTTTTCATTTTTCTATGTGTGTGTATTTTTTTTAATTTTTTTTTTTCTCATTTACTGAAAATTTTTGTATAAATAAGAAGTCGATATTAAATACGTTTGCATAATCGTTCATCATGATTGCTCAGACCTTCTCGAGGTACCCAAGATCATTGGGTCTTATAAATAAGAGAACGATATCTTTCAAAGTCCCCTCTTTTAAGCTCCCGAATGTGAAATCAAACATTGCAAAATTGAAATTGAAAGAACAACCACCAGGTTACATCGTTGGTACCGTTAATGATGCTTATACTCCTCCAATGGCAGAATATAACCATGGATCATATCATTGGGTATACGAAAGAGCCACCATAATGGCAATGATTCCGTTGTCAATTTTACCATTCGTGGTTGGTACTCCTTATCCGTTATTCGACGCTGCATTTTGCACCTTGTTAGTGGCCCATTGTAGAGCCGGTTTCCAAAGTTGTATCATCGACTATATCCCTAAGAGAGTCTATGGTGTGTGGCATACGGTTTCTATGAGGTTGTTGGATTTTGGAACCGCTGTTTCGCTTTACGGTGCCTTCCTTTTGGAGACTGAAGGTAATGGATTGTTTGAATTTATAATGAAAATATGGGGAGCTTGAGAATATGTATATAACTAAGAGAGTCAATAAATTGTCTACACATGTAATATTAGGATATCGTAATCATTCTTGTTATTACATGAATTGTTACATGGACTTCTCAAGTCTCTCCATCAAGATCCCAGTCCATCTCACTAGGTCTGACAGGTGATCTTGATCTATCGCGGTCATCAGTCTTGGAATTATTGTCCTGTGATTGTTCTGATCTACCTCTTTGTGGTCTCTCCGATCTGTATCCACTTCTCTCGCTGCCCCTTTGATAAGGCCTAGAATGGTACCCCTCACTTCCTCTACCTCTATATCTTTGATCATAATACCCATCGCGGCTGCCATAATATCCACCTCTATCATAACCTCTATTATATGTTTCTCTATATGGCTTGTACCTCGTCCGGTATTGATGATGCTCGGTTGCACCATTTTCCTCTTTATTTCCTGTTCCTGGAACATACGACGATGATAGCGCTCTATCCGTAGTAGACATATTATAATCTCTGCCCCTCCCATGATCATAATAGCTGCCATGACTTCCCCTCAGGTGGCGATAATCATTAAATCTACCCCTGCTATATCCGTATCCTCTGTGATATTGATTCTCTCCGTTGTATCTGTCATAATCTCTCCCCCTTTTGTCTATCAAGTAACGGCTTGAATTAGTTTCCACACTTGGGTAATTTATAATCGTATGCTTTGCGATTACCCTTTCCCGTATAGTCTCGTACTCAATTTTCCATACAGCATCATGAGGTCCATTGTCCTCTTGGGTTATCCAAGTTTGTACTACTTTGACCGGAATGAAGTCAATGTACAACAGCTTTCGTATTGGCTTGTCAGTACCATTATCTGCACTCGTCGCATCATTAATGTTGGCATTCATCACTGGGAAGGGTTTTCCGTTTAATTTGTCTCTCATCATCTCAGCACCTTTGATATCCGACACCACCACTATTGAGTGTGTTCGTTTTTTGTTTAGCCAAGCTCTTTCAATAAAAGAGCCAGATTCGCCCACATTCTCCTCAAGCATGTCTTGAAACTGACTATTCTCAAACGGAGAGGTCAAGTTTCCGAGAAATAAAGCTCTTGTTGGGGGATAACGAGACTGCTCCACTATATCATATGTGACCTCAGTCAACTCGGATTCTGTTCTATCATGAGATTCCTCCATATTTTCAGCCTGATTCGTGGCCAGAAGTGTGGTATTGAAATTGTCCTCATTCAAATCAGACGTCCCATTGTCTTCCATGCTTTAATGCTATATCAGTCTCTCTATAAAACTGTCTTTAAATATTATGATCTATTTCCAAATCAAATGCACAGAACTGAACGGAAAGAATTGTTAATAAAATTTTTGCTGCGAAAAAAAATTTGAGATAATCGCACGATTTTGTGATTAGATGATTGATCTCTTTACAGCATCGCAACCTCCTTGACGAACATCCAATAAATCAAAAACACAGCTATCAACAGAAAAACGCTGTGCCTAAGGAGTAAGAGCCAATTAAATCTTGTATAGTTTTTCTTTCTGTGTGCTGTCTCGGTAAAATTCGATGTGTGATATGTGTAACTTCCACGAAGATCTCCTGCAACGCTCAAGTCAACTTCTTGTGCCTCTGCACTTTTCAAGTATGATGATAATCTATGAAAGGAAACCGGCTCTTCCTTGGAGTATATATTGTTTTTCCTCAACACTAGAGATATAGAGCTTGTCCTCATGATTACCACAAACACCAACGCCACCATAGTGACAAAGGCCAATGAACAGTATATAACGACCTCATCATAAGGTTTAGGTAAGTAACATATGTTGTACAGAGCTCCTCTCGCCGAATCAGTCAATGACAATAGTTGGACGGCAGGCCTATTGATACCCATCGCCATGGATATCGATTTCACAGTGACCTCGGTGATGTTTTGTTGGTTCGAGTCTATATGTGTGTATTCGCAGTAATCATGATCATCACCGCTAAATATTAAGTCGGGTTTTATCTTAGTCAATAGTTCTTCCGTGATGTCCTTTGAGAGTACTGTTTGATATTGAAACCCTTTGGTAATTGGAAAACTAGCTGACTCTCTTAGTGGTCCACAGCTTCCAGGATTATCTTTCCAAAGTGGTACATGAGTAAATAATATTCTCGGATTTCGCTTTTCGTCTGATGCCAATTTCAGCACAAAATCTCTTGGTGGACCAAAAATTGTCTCATTCAACGTGTTGGACAATGATAATGTGTCCAAAAGCACCAAGTCATATGAACCCTTTTCAACTACTATATTAGTAGCGCCAAAGTTGTTATGGAATCTCTCAAGAGCTTCCAGCGTCACCCCATTTTCCCAACCTATGTCATGATTTCCCGGTACATTTGTAATGATATCATTGCCAAATATAAGCCTGAATTTTTCCACCTCTTTTCGATAACTTTCCAAAGTGCTCCCTTGAGACTTCCCTTCGAAATCTAATCTTCCGTTGTCAAGATAATCACCAACAAATACCACTGATTTCGGTTTCAACAGCGTTAACAAAGAGCGGTAATTCTTGTACAAGTAGTTGTTGGTGATGTGTTGCGATAGCTTCAATAACAGCCAATGACGACCAGGATATGTATGATTGTCAATTAACTGGGGATCAGACACCAACAACACGTTATAACCTTTCTCTTCTGGCCAGGTGCATTTTTCACTGAACTTGTCAGGCACATATCTCTCATTATATACAATCAGTATCAACCATACGAGGAAAATGAACACGAGATGGAGATTCCTGAAATTATAGATTGACAACTTCATCGGTGTTTGAATCTCGTTACGATGATGCGATTGTTTTAAGATTTTTGTGTGTGTGTGTTTTTTTTTGGCATTTTGTGGTTTTCAGTTTATTTACGCCTGGATCATCTTCAGACAGGTACGAATTGGCGATGGGTGATTGGGATAATATTTTGTTGGCGGTACTTGTCATTATCTTGACTTCATGTGTTGCCTATGATAGGCTCTACCTCGAGAGCATTAAAGACGTGCATGAATTGTCCTTGAATGAACAAGCGTCTATCTCGAGCACCAGGAAAATGGGAGAATCAGCTATTTACAGGTCGTTGGATGTGATGCATGGATTGCCTTTGACTGTTGGCTTGCAAGTGAGATACGATGTCTACAAGATACGAAATGGTAACCTAAAAGACGTTTGGAGTCTTGCAATGGAAAGAAGAGATAACAAGATTACATTTATAACCGATGATAAAATGGAGACGATTGAATTTGGGAAATTGAACGAAATGTTATACAAATTATCCCTTGAATTGAACAAGGTAGCCAAGGGCAAAAAGATTGCGATTTACTCATCGTTCACCAGTTCCAATGCTTTTATATTGTTATTGAGTGGCTTCTTTTATACAAAGCACACAGTTCAAAATTTGACCAAGATACCACAACAGAAAAACGAGGACATTGAGTTGATTTGTTGCCACTCTAGGGATTTAAAAAGCTTTAAAGATTTAGGTTATACTCGCTTTCTCTTCTTGGATAAAAATACTGGTAGTTCAAGTGATTCATCAGTTTCCTACTCTGACTTATTAGAAGCTGAAGATTCGACGGTTCCTTCTAAATTTGAGTATAAATCGTCAAAGGAGGATGATTTTCAGACGGTTTTTATCGATACCATTAATTTCAAAGAGATTGAATATTCTCAAATCAATTTTGTTTCATCCATTGCTTCGCAGTTGAGATCATTACCAATGGATCATACGTGGCAACTAAGCGATATTTTGATGGTTGAGATAGCCGATCAAATTTCTTCTTCGTCACACTGTGTTCTTCTGAACCAAAACTTTTTAATTAAATTCTTAAGCGCCTTAGTGGCTGGGGTACATGAAATAGTTGTGGTGGCAGAAAGGAATTGCGATGTCTCTTTAGTTGAATTGAAGGCTCCTACAATTTTATCCATATCCGAACCACTGCTACACAAAAATTTTGGTGCAAAAGTTGGGAAAGAGATTGATAATTTGGGATTTTTACAAAGACAGGTTTTCAAATTATCTTCCGATTGGTTTTCAAGAGGAATATATAATAGCATTTTCAAACACCCCTCTATTCCAAAATTGAGAATTATCTACAGTGAAGTTTATACAGAGTCTCGACTTTCATCACTTCTGATAAATTACATTCAATCAGCGTTCTCAACTCGAATTATTGTGGAAAAATTCAAGATACCAGTCCTTGGTCCTCTTTTGAAGACAAATTTTTATGATTACAGACTATTGGCAAACGACACTGATGGTAATAGGCTCGTATTGAAAAAATTTGGTGTTCCTGCGAATTGCTTGGAATTCAAAGTGAAAGACAGTGGTTCTTACGAAGCTGAATTTAGAGAAGGAGAGTTGTTTTGTAGAGGCTTCAATATTGGTAAAGAATCGGTTAAAAGAGTTGAGGAATTGGCGGATGTTGAGGAGGCGGAAGGCTGGATGTCCTTGGGAATAGTTGGTAAATGGGGAGAAGATGGCTGTTTCTACGAGTTTATATGAAAAAAGTTTATAGTTCGTGAAGTTTTCCTTTAACTTAATTAGAGGGGCTGAGCCACCTTGACAAGAGATATTAACTCACCGTAGTATAAATGAAAAGGGTAAGCTACGTCTTTGAACCATGATTTTGTCGGCTTTTTGTCGTAAATCCTTCAACAGCATAAATGGCACATCGCCATGTAAACCTACTTTGTGAATTGATTATTGGAATAAATTGGGTTACAATATTTGGCAGATAGTGTCAAGCAACTGAAGTGAAGGTAGTCCATGAGGATGACGTTGATGATTTCTTACCGACGGTTTCAGGAAGAAATTTTTTACCATTGAAAATAACGGTGAAAATCACCTGGCCCACAAAATGGCATTGAGTAACTCAAGTGTTGGGCAACTTACTGGAATTGCAGAAGAGAATCGTGTCAAAATTCGAGTTGTTTATGTCAACAATGACTTCATTTATATCGAAAAGCTTATCAAAATAGATTACATACTTCATATCCAGATACAAGTACACTAACTGCTATTTTTAAATGATAATTGTTTCCAAGCAAAAAATTTATTCAAGGTGGACATTCGATGATAACATCAATGAAGAATGGACGCGGTGGCACTGAGGAAGATGAGTTTGAAAAAGGAGAGTTAGTTTGTACAAATCTCAATATTGAAGAAAAATTAATTCGAAAGATTTGGGGTTGGTGAAAGGCGAGGAAGCGAAAGTACAATTGTAATTCTGAATAGTTGGTAAATGAAAAGAAGATAGTTGACTCAACGACTATTCTTGAAAAAATAGTTTCGGTGCTTAACATTCCCCTAAGTCCTACTTAGAAGCGTTAGGGAACTTAACTGAATATAATAACTCACTGTAGTCATGACATGTGGCCCTATTCCCACTAAAGTATTTTCCTTTTGCAAAGTCTGCCATACACTTGTTCTTAGATTCAACGTCTGCAAATTTGACGTAAATTTCTCCACTAGAAGTTTCATCGGCGAAAATGTGTACGACTGGACCGTAATCTTCTTCGAATTCCTCTTTAACATCGTTCTCCAAATCCTCTTTCCAATCATCTCCTTCCTCCTCCTCGATATCAAAACAATTTTCAATTTTAACACATCTCGTCTCGGGTATGTCATCAGCTTGTTGATTTTCTTTTTCTGAGTTAACTTCAGTTGCTTGCTTTTTGATGACTTTTTCAACGGCTGCTGTTTTGGCTTCAGACATCTTCTCAGAAATATCACCATTTTTGAACAAATCATCTAGGGATACACCTTCAGTTATCATCTTGGTTCCAAGTGTGCTCACACTATCCAATGTCCAACCACAGCGAAGTGCCTTGTTCATTAAAAGCATCCCATTTAAATGATTCAATGCGATTTTCCCATCAACACCCTTAGCAAACTTGATACAACCAAAACCTAGTGAGCCCTTTTCAGAATTTTTGGCTAACTTGACGTATTCAACTTCTCCAAATGGACTAAAAAGCTCCTTCAAGTGATCTTCAGATAATCCTCTGTATGCATTTCCGAAAAAAAGACGGGTAGGGTCATTTTGATATATCAGTTTCAATTGCTGTCTTCTTTTGTAGCTCAAAAGACTTTCCGCAGAATCGGACAATTCAATGGTAATTGGATTACCAAAAATTAACGTTGCATTCAACAGTAATGCACTTTTGACCAAGGACTCATCTTTCAACTCAACAAATGCAACTCCTGAAGACTTGCCTTTCAGTCGTACCAATTTGACATCTTCTACACAATCAGGCAGCACCTTTTCACTGAAAAATCTTTTCAACAATTCTTCTGTCATATTGGTAGTCAATCCATAGCATATCAACGTCCTTTTGATTTTCTCTTCTTCGTCAGCTGATGGTTTAATTGGGGGATCCTTTTCAAATCTTCTCTTTTTAAAGACTGGCATGTTACCATTGCCTAAAGGTCTCCTTCTATTATTCATAGAAGTTCCCTCTGAATTAAACTCACGTTTCCTTCCACCAACGGCTGAGGTATTCAGTCCAAAAGCTCTGAGGCCTCCACCACGAGGCAGTCCTCCTCCTCTACTGAAGCCTCCTCTTCCTCCTCTAGACGGTCCAGCCAGTCCTCTCATTGAGCCCCTTGAGGATTCAAAGCCTCCTCTAGAACCTCCTCTGCTCATGCCGCCTCTGCTCATGCCTCCTCTTCCCAGGCCTCCTCTGCTCGATCCTCCTCTGCTCAGTCCACCTCTGGTCGATCCTCCTCTACTCGATCCTCCTCGATCTGATCCACGCCGTACAGGTCCCCCTCTGCCTCTTGAAGGCGGCCCAGATCCTCTTCTAGCACCGAAACTGTTTGCTATTAACGTAGTTAGTAATTAAGAACCTAGATTGATATGCTTGCTGATTTGGATCAAGAGCCTGTATGGAAGCTCCTTCTACCAATTCAAACAACGCAATTTCGAAATTGCAATTCACTTACAATCTTTTGGTTTCAAGGCATCTTGTGGTGGTAATGGTCTACCTCCTCTTACATGCATTGAGTCTCGATATTTGTGAAAGTGTCAGTTTGAGTTGTTAGTTTAAATAATGTGATTACAGTGGACCTATATTATTCTGGGGCCAACAAGTTTTGAAATTGAACAAAAAAAAAACAAAACTTGTAATACAAATCTTCCATACATTTTAAATCTATAAGTTAAACCTATTTACCGTTGTTACAAGCAAAATCCATAATGTAACAAATGCATTATTCAATTCATGAGAAATCACCTGTATGATTTAACCCATCTTCTTGCGATATCATCTTTCAACCTTGCAGTCTGATTCCACAATCCCAAAGCCCAAAAGTGAACGTTTTTGAATGAAGGAGCACTTTCAAAAGCTCTTGAAGCTTTTGAGTCCTTTCTCAATGTCACATTAGGACTTGATATTTGGTCCTCCTTATTAAGTCCCTCCCATGGTCTCATTGTTTTATCTATTGGTGACCACTTGCCATCTTGCCTCCAAGTAGGTGAACCTGTCATTTCCCTCATTCTGCTGACTGCTCTTTTATATGCAAACATTTCATCTTCACCTGTGAACTTCTCTGTGTTCTTAAAATCTGTAGTCAATGTTTTAGGCGTTTTGGTCTCATACTCATTATCCCCTTCTTCATAAGATGAAATGTTAGGCCTGTAAGGATTAAATAATGCCATCTGTGTCTTGGAAAACATCTCTTCGTTCTGAACATCCTCACTGTTCGAAACAGTTTCACTTGTGGTCTTCCCACTTTTTTCAACTTCAGGGAAGAATAAATGGTCTAGTTCAACATCGCATCTCATTACCAACTTACACTTCGATTCGTACAATGCATCCAATAAGGTAATGAATCTTCTTGCTTCGTTTTTCTTTTTCAAAGGCAAGACTGGAACATTGTCCAAGATGAATGTGTGGTAGTTTGATGCTATTGATATATAATCACCAGGTCCATATAGTCCCAGACAAATTTCAGAAAAGTCGAATTTAACCACACCTTCTGTATGAAATGGAACGTTCACATTACGGCCATAAACTACCAATGTGTCATCCTTCCATGGTCTTCCATTAGTGAATGATTGAACCAACTTCTCCCAATGATCCTTGTGATTCTCGTTTATACTTTTGACAACCAAGTATGGGTCTATGACACCTTTAGCTTCATCGCTCAAAATTTTCCTATAATCTCTATCAGTAGACATGTCATACGAATGACATTTTATCCTAAGAATCCCCAAGAATCCTTCAAACTGGGTTCTGTTGAAATCTGAGGAGTACAATTCCTCTGGTAATCTATTTGAAGTTGCCACTAGGACACCACCCATCTTGAAAAAATAGGTGAACAAGATCTTAACCACCTTAGCTGCAGCTATATCAGGGAGCATGAACTCATCAAGAAGAAGTACCGTATTTTTGGAGATCATCTTTTGCAGAATCTCAAACAAAATAAATTCATTTTGTAATGACAAGTATGAATGGTTTTCTTGATTCGATACCAATCTACGTTTGCTAACAGAGTGAATCTCACTGTAAACCCATAACATGAAATTATTATAATGCCACCTACATTTTGAGTCATGTGGAAGAGAAGATGCAAAAATATCCATCAATAATGACTTACCTGACCCAACCGGGCCATTTACTAATAATCCTTGTGGTGATGGAAACTTCAGCAACTCTTCTTCATCTGTCAACACTTTGATCAACTCTCTTCTATTTGCTCCATTTGAAAACCATTTAGGTGTGAACCGGTCAAACCTACTTCTAAGAGGTTTACCATTTTCGTTATTCATCTCAATTTTGCGGACCAAATCCTTGATTTTAATTGATACAGCTTCCAGAGGCTGGTAATCCTTCACACGTAAATACAATTTCTGAAACTCTATTGCTGCCCTCAACTGTTGTGGATCCGGTTTTAAAATTCCCCTGGAAACATAATTTCTGTAAACAATCAACGGATCGGTTATGGTTAATGATTGACCAGTAGGGACAACTTCAGGAATAGGAAACCTGTTATCGCAACCGTTGGGACCGCTTCCTACTACTTCAGCCAAATATCTTCTTTGAAAAGCCAATCGATGATTCAAGCAGAGAACTCTTGCTCCTTCAGGTCTCGAGAGAGAGATCATACCTAATACTTTCATTGCCAACGAAGCTTCAATGCTGTTTCTGTGGACTGGAAATATTAATTCTGTTAGACTGTTTTTTTTTTTATCTAATCCATCAGTCAACTTTTTTTGATTTATCGGTTTTTACGTTATAAAAGTACCAAGAACAAGAAAATCTAAGCAAAAGGATGATTTATCCTTAATTAGAAATGTTAGGGAGTGTAATTTCATTGAAAACGTAGACAAGAAACTAATCCAAAGGGTTAGACGAAAAACAATGTTTGGAATTCAATTGGTTCGTTGACATCTACATTCCAGCATGTTGGAAAGACAAGAGAAAGTTAAAATCACAGAATCTATAAGAAGAGTCAAAGCTTTGTACTTCGAGCCACTGCTGCTCAACTCACAGCGACATCGTGTTCTTCATTGAAGCAAAATGACTAAATATCCAAATTCACCTTTTGACAATTTGTTATATAAATATCGCTGGCACAAAGCAAACCTTCACCAATTGTACAGAGCCAGCCTATTGATCATAGCTGTATACGAGAGTTCCTGTTGATGGCGAATATCTGACATCCACAAAAGATAAAGAAACAAATATATACTATAACTGCTTGCCATATAGTCTTTGCAGCGCTGTTCACAAATATCTAGTTAGTAATTGCTTGTCATTCAAAGTTTGAAAGGAGAAAATATGTCACTTACGCTTTGCCATCCTCGGGATCATTGATTGAGCCAACCATTGACTCATGTCCTATGGAGAATAAGTGTGCAAGTGTAGATAATATAACTATACCAAATGCCGAAATTATGGTACAGAAGTATGCCTTTGCTGGCTAATTAAAATGAGGAACTCAGTTAGTATCATCAAAATAGAATCATGGTGTCAGCCTCCTGTTAGCCAAGTTTGAGATTGTAGCGTTGTAAAATCTTCTTCTGAATAAAAAGACAGTGCTCAAGTAAATTTCAATTTTGCCGTTACAATATCAACCAAGACCAATTCATCGAATCATGAGCTCGTATTGGTACTTACTGTAGTGAATACAGGTATTTTCATAGCCATTGTGATATGTTATATGAATGAATGATTCGATGTATATGTCTCTTTTAAATCGTATTATCGTTCTTCTTCTTTTGTTGCAACAAAATTTACGCAAAATTATACAAAATAAATTGTTCTAATCAGACACTACCAAAAAGCTGCTATTAATGTTGTTGTTTGTCATTCCATTGAACGATAACTACCTTCGATAAGGAATGTTGATTGGTTGGAATGGAGATGTATCTATCAATTTCTACGAGAAGCGAACTATCACATCTGCTCTAAAAAAATGCATATTTTGATTGTGTGTGTGGGTGCATATATTTCTATCCTCTTCAAACTTGACTTGTATATAAAAGTCCTATACGACATAGTTTGACGGTATCTCTTTGCTCGTATCTATCATTGCTCCAGAATCAGTCTTCTGTTTCTCCCCGTCAGAACTTTCTTCTTCCTTTTTGAGTTGTCTTCTTTTGCTCTCTAAAGTCCTGTAAAATTCTCTATATTTGTTCAAGTAATCAGCCACCAAATCACAATCATTCTTCCAATTTTCGTCACTCAACAATATTTTCAAAGAAGCCTCCGATATATCGTGTGGTGGTTGATGATCTATATGATAACCTCTTATATTTTCAAGTGATTTAACAACTGGAGATTGCTCTGTGGAGTATTTCAGGCTATAAGGGTATTCAGAAGGGTCAAATTTCTTGGTAATCTTCGTTGAGGGCGCTGCAATCTCCGAAGTTTTTATGTTGTTGGTACTGAGTGGTTTCTCAGTTAATGGTATTGCTTGTTGAACTGCCTTATGGGGGAGTTTCTTAGTAGGTAGTGTTGCCGATCTCCGTCTTGTCCTCTCTGTCACCGACGTTGTTTGCATTTGCTTCAAGTAATACTCCTTATTATAAAAGAGAGTGACCTCCAATTTGGGATGTCTGTCATCGTTATGCTCCTCTGTGCTATGCATGTCACTAAAATTTAGCTTTTATCAAGTTCTAAACAACACAATTTGAAGGGAATTGAAAATACTATCTTTCAAATATGAGGTCTTGGTAACAATATTGAACTGATGTTTATGTTATCACTTATGTGGTGGGCAGATGAACTGATACAATAAAGATGTGTGTTGTTTTATCTTCGAGTACGTACTACATTCAAGATTTGAGGGAAAGCCAAAAAAAATTGAAATTGAAAATTTATTTCCACTGAGAAAAAAGACAACTTCTGTTCCTAATATACTGTACAAAATATCAAAGACCCTCGAATCTTTTGATTCCATGCTCATGGCTTTGCAAATTCTTCAACTGCTTTCCTGTTATTTTCAGCTTCTTTGACTTCTTTGATGGTTTCTCCTCTTCTTCATCCTCCTTTGCTACAGGGTCTACTGCTCTTTTTGACTTATTCTTTCCCAACTGTGGTGATTCTTTCAGCTCAGGACTAATTTTGGACTTGGAAATTGCTGAAACTAAAGGTGGACCCCTTTCTTTCAAGCGAGGAAGGTCCTCGTCGTCTTCTGAATCGGAAGAATCCTCATCTTCGTCATCGCTGGAGTTTTTATCGAAATCTGAGTCTTCCTCACCACTACTTGCACTTCCTGTATCGGAATTGTCATCTTCATTGTCTGAAGTATCGACTAAATCCTCATCATCACTGTCCACCAGTTTGTTACTCCAGATTTTCAATCTATCCATACCAACACTGATCAATCTGTAATCAAAATCTATATCTAGACCTGCCACTTCATCTTCTGAATGATGTACTCTTGTTTCAATCACTTTCCCTCTTCTTGTATCAACCTTGCAAACAATTCCGTCAGCACTCCCCGTCCAGATATTGTCCCCATCTTCTTCAAGTGATGAGATAACAGAATCAACAGAATCTTTACCAACTCTGACCCTTGAAATTTGATCCACAAAATCATTCTTATCTTTTTTCCACATTGTGACAACTCCTTCACCCATA
The DNA here is from genome assembly GCA_003706265.2 of Nakazawaea holstii. NCBI lineage: Eukaryota > Fungi > Ascomycota > Pichiomycetes > Alaninales > Pachysolenaceae > Nakazawaea > Nakazawaea holstii. The sequence goes on along the minus strand of PPKU02000017.1, from coordinate 132,457 downwards.
CCAGCAACTGCAGTGGCACAATTGGAAGGATCAACAAAGCACACAGACAACATCTCATCCTCTTGATCTTCGGACTGTTGTATTATACCCTTCCTTATATCAAAATGGGTCAATGTAGTAGATCCAACAGAAAGATACTGATAATCACTCAATGCTGACATGTTGGTGATCGAACTAACAGCATCATCATGTGCATTTAAAACTTTGTGAACTTCTTTCATCGTTCTTGTGTCAAATATATGAACGTGACCGGCTTCTGACCCCACGACGATGAAGGGCTTGTTAGGTGCCACAACCAATTTAGTAAAATCTTGTTTGATATCAATAGCTGGTGTCTTCAGCAAGACTTTACCGGTTTCCGTTTGAGCCATCTTTATGATCTTGTCGGTCCCAACAGTGAAAATAGTCTCACCTGTTTTGTCAAATGCAAGGGATCTGCAACTACCTTTATGTCTCCTTGTCTTCCACTCAACTTTGACAAGACTTTCATCATCAATGTTCTTGGCATTGTACTTACTCCAATAACTTCTTTTTGTAGGAAGTTCATTCCCACTCTTCAACTGTTTCAGTGTCAACCTAGCAAGGTCTTCTTTCCTCTTAGATGCAACGTTTTCTAATTCATCTTGGTCGTACGAATGAACTATTACATGCCCTGTGGCTAAACCCGTAGCTATTAGATTCTTGGTAGGGTGGGAAGCCATTGTGAATATAGGATCTTCATATTTGAGCTCCAATATTGGAGACACCTTGGATTCTAGTGCAGCTGCTGCAAGTTTGGCACTATTGTTTCTCTTTCTACCCATCTTTAGACAGTATTATTCTCCTGATACTAAAGGACCTCATCTCTTTATAAAAATTTGAAAAAAAAAAAAAATTTTGCGTTTTGCTTTTGTGACACAAAAGGGATTCTTTATCTTTTTTGTGTTTATAAATTGAATTTATTTTTTGAAATTCATTTCCAGTTATATTACAATTCCTGTCAATTGTATCAGCGGTTGTTTTCATCTTTGATAAAGAGAATATGGTGAGTATGTATATTACTAACCCCAACAACAGATTTAGAAACCACTTCACCACAACTCACGTATGTATAACATTTAGAAATTACTAACTACAACAACTGATTTAGAACCACTTCACCACAATTCACGTATGTATAACATTTAGAAAATACTAACTCCAACAACTGATTTAGAACCACTTCACCACAATTCACGTATGTATAACTTTAGAAAATACTAACTACAACAAATGATTTAGAAACCACTTCAAACTGCTATCAGATATTGTTTTCATCATAAGAAAGAGAAGTATAATTTAAGCGCCCTTTTTCAAACCTAGGTTGATATACTAACATTTAAAACAGATATTCAATAGCTCAGGGCTAGAAGGGTATAAGATTGAGTATACCCAAGGCTAGGTGTACATCAAATTACAAACAGGGTTGAAAGGGTATACAGGCTGGGAATACACCAAAGCTAAAAGGTGTGCTCGCACGCCCTGGGCCATAGATGCTCGGGGCTAAAAGGGTATACCAAAGCGTATACCCAAGGCCGTGAGTACACCAAGAGCCAAACGATGTGCTCGAAAGCCCTGAGCCAAAGATGCTCGGGGCTGAAAGGGTATACTTACGGGTATATCCAAGGCCGTGAGTACACAAAAACCCAAAAGGTGTACTCAAAAGCCCTGAGCCAAAAATGCTCGGGGCTGAAAGGGTATACTTACAGGTATACCCAAGGCCATGAGTACACAAAAACCCAAACGGTGTGCTCAAAAGCCCTGAGCCAAAGATGCTCGGGGCTGAAAGGGTATACTTACGGGTATACCCAAGGCTATGAGTACACCCGCAACTAAATGGTTTGCTCTATGCTGGAGTCGATTACCATACGGTGTCCCCCGGAGTAGGCTGAACCAAAATTTTTGAAAAGTATACTCGTATCGAAGGTGTCAAATGATTATCAGTCATATTTGGAAAATAATGTGACCTTGGGGATATACCTGTAAGCATTATAACCTGTGCTTTATAGTTATAATGATTAGATCAATGAAGACGTCAATCTAAGCCGGGGTTGTACAACTTGTGGGTCTTAGACTTAAGTGAAAGAGAAAGAAAATGTAGAAGATGGGTTTTGATAGCTCATCTGTTGAATAAGGTGATTTGCCGGTGCTTGATTTCAATATTTTCTCAATGAAACACATCGTGAATTACAAAATCAAAAGACAGAGAGATAATTTATCCAAGGTTGGAAATTATGTCTTTGACTTTTGAATAAAAAAAGAAGAAATATGAAGACAATAACGTTTTCGACAGTTACATTTACAGTACTTCTTTTTCAATAAATAATATTATAATCTATACAAGGTCAGATTTACTTGGTTTCAAATTTTGTTTTCAAGATGTATAAATCTTTCAGTTTGATGAATTCCACATTCAGTTTTAACTTTACCCTTCCATCTTCCACTTCTTTCATCTTCCCCTTCAGCAGTAGGCACAGTAGAATGATAATCTCCGATACTCTTATATCCAAGATCTAATAATTCATTATATGGAACATTGTTCTCCTTGATATAAGCATGTACTTGATTGAAATCCCAAGATGCCAATGGATTGATCTTTATTATATTTGTTGTCTTTTCAATTTCAATAATAGGTAACAGATCTCTTGCACCACCTTGTGATCTTCTTCTACCTGTGAATACAGCTGCAACTTTTAAATCCAGGTATGCTCTTTGAGCAGGTTCCACTTTGACCAAATAATCGTATTTGTCATCGTCTTTTTCCCATAATAAGTCTCCGTATTTTGATGCAAATTCCTCTTCAGATTCACACGATTTTGGTTTGTAAACATGTAAATTTGCACTGTATTTAGATTTAACTTCATCAACTAATGATAAAGTTTGTGGGAAATGATGTAAAGTGTCGATGAAAATCAAATCAACTGGATGTTCAGGGTTTGCCACTCCTTCTATCCTGTCTAATTTACTAATCATGTCTAATATCACCAATCCTGTCAAGCCAAAAGCAGTGGTTTGGAAAAGATTTGGAATTGATATTATAGACCATCTCAACACTTCTTGAGGTGTAAGATGTGACAAAGTCTTATTCAAATGGGCTAATTGTTCTTCTGTGAAGGACACTATTGGAGATGAGCTTTCTGTTGTTGTCATCTTTGCCGGTGTAGAGTACTCTTATCCAGATTATATAAACCTGAATTATTACAAATCAACCGATGATATCTGGAAAATAAAAACGGTACGCAGAGAAAAAAAATTATCTGAAGTCACGTGAACTTTCACAACTAATAAAGATTAATATTTCCCTATGCAGTAATACAGGGGCTGTGTGTGTCTGTCTCTTTCTGTCAGTGCAAAGAGAGAAAAATTACATGTGTGTAATTTAGTGCCTGTTGAAGAGGTAGATATCGATACAGATACAGATACAGAGATGACTTCAGATAAGTCAGTAGATCCTTCAAACCCCTTATACCAAACACAAGAGAACTTGGCATCCATAGTGGGGACGTTATTACACCTTGGTATAATAGTACACGATTTCCAAGGGACCGAAGATGCAAAGATCGGTTTAACAAGTTTAACGTGAGTGAATTTTATCATGATAATTAGTATAATAGAGAACGCATATAACTAACAACGATATAGAAATCAATTAATTTCTCAATTGAAAGAATTGAATACCTCAGCAGATACTTTAAAAGATGTGCCCATACCATTAGACGTTTTACAATATATAGAAGATGGTAGAAATCCAGATGTATATACAAGAGAATTTATTGAAAGTGTCAGGAAATCGAATCAGTATTTAAAAGGTAAGACAATGGCGTTCAGTAAATTACGGGATACGTTAAGTGATCGTATAACAAAAGAGTTTCCAGAATTACAAGAAGATGTCCATGGTATAATTGAAAGAACCACTTAGTTATATATATATATATACAGCCTTGTTTTTATGTATACACGACTTGTTCTTCTGAGCCCTTTTTTGGGTTTTGGGTGCAAAGTTTTTGTTGTTTGGTGTTTTTTTTGTGTTTTGTGTTTTTTTCTCTGCAATTTGAAATTGGTAGAGGAGACAAGAATAATAATTAAATACATAAATAAATAATTAAATACATAAACCATTCATTCATTAGTTTGTTTATCAATATATATTCTTTGTTTCTTTTGAATCTCATTTGGAAAGTATGTATTCTTCATTCACTACTGTCACTTGTACTCCACAGTAGTCTTCAAACCCAGTGTATACAATCTTGTTTTTACAAAAGAAGAAAATCTACAAGGATAATAACTTGATCAAGAAGCAAGGGTTTAATAATTTATCAGATACGTTATCAATACATCAATCAATCAAATGGATTTACAATCTCATTAGCCATCACCTAGATCTCTCCAGTAAGGAAAGAGATGGTGGGCACATATTGTGTATATTGTACGGAGAGAGATCAAACTGGCGTGTATCAGCGCCAATTTCAGTCATTGCTTTTTTGATGGATCAAAGTTATATCTGTGATCTATATATCACTTGCAAGGCGCTGTTTCCATAACAAGTCACAGTGATTGTTGAATCTCATTCCACTTTATCCTCTTGATGATTATTGTGTCTGGATCACCCTTGTGGTCATAACTTGGCCCCCTTCTTTTACAAAAAACAATTGTGTTCACATTTTGATTTGAATCAAATTAGGAAAAAAATACTAATCTAGAAATCTGTTTTTAGAAACAAAAATATAATAAGTTTAATAATAAAAAAGAATTCATTGAAGAGAGAGAAGCGAGTAATAGATTAATTTATTAACGAAAATGGTTCCTCCTCCAGCTGATATTAGAAGGAAGTTAGTCATAGTTGGTGATGGTGCTTGTGGTAAAACTTGTTTATTGATTGTCTTTTCTAAAGGTACTTTCCCAGAAGTTTACGTACCAACAGTTTTTGAAAATTATGTCGCCGATGTTGAAGTCGATGGTAGAAGAGTTGAATTGGCATTATGGGATACTGCTGGTCAAGAAGATTATGATAGATTAAGACCATTATCATATCCAGATTCAAATGTCATTTTAATTTGTTTTTCAATTGATTTACCAGATTCATTGGATAACGTTCAAGAAAAATGGATTTCAGAAGTTTTCCACTTTTGTCAAGGTGTGCCAATCATCCTTGTTGGTTGTAAAGTTGATTTAAGAAATGATCCAAAGACTATTGAAGAATTAAGAGCAATTTCTCAACAACCTGTTTCTTCCGCTGAAGGTCAATCAGTTGCCGATAAAATTGGTGCATTGAAATATTTAGAATGTTCAGCTAAAACTGGTGAAGGTGTTAGAGAAGTTTTCGAAAATGCCACTAGAGCAAGTTTAATGGCCAAGGAAAAGAAGGAAAAGAAGAAGAAGAAGTGTGTTGTCTTGTAAGTTGATTACACATTATTGAATTTTTTTTTTTGGTCTTTTCATCTTTTGGTGTCTTTCCAATTGTGTTGAAGAAAAACAAAGAGATTATATTAGAATGTGTGAGCAAAGTGCAGTTGATGAAGGGTATGGTTTTTATGGAGTTTTAAGAAGGAAACTGTAATGGTTGGTTAATATTAATTGTTTCTTCTTTTTTTTTTTTATTTAATCCATTTTACTAGATCAAACAAATGCTGCAATTGTTGTTGTTGGTGATGATGAAGTGATGGTGGCGGTATCTGTGGTTTTACTATTATTATTTCGATCTTGACTTTTAAGAGTTGGTATCGTCAATCTTTGAATGAATAAATATATAAATATTTCTGTTTTGTCGATCAAGTAATTGTAGTGTGTTGTTTTTTTTTGCACCTTGAAACATTTGTGAGACATATAAGTTGGGAAAAAAAATCGTACACGGTTTGAGATAGATTGATAGATAGAAAGATAGAGATAGATATATAATCAACATGACAGAGTTTAACATAGTTGAATTATCAGATATAACCACCCAACTGCAATCTTTCAAAAATCCATCATGGAAATCCCCAACAAGGCGTCACAAACCTTTGAAAAACCTATTATCAGATGAACAAAAACGATTATCATCTATGGATACGCCATTGAATAAGCAAATCAATTATTTCACAGTGCAAGCTCCACCTTCATTAAAACCAGCAAAGAAGTATTGTGACATCACTGGGTTGCCCACTTCTTACAGGTCTCCAAGTAATCGATTGTTTTTTTATAACCTTGAAGTTTATAGTATAGTGAAGAATTTAGGTTCAGGTGTTGATCAGCAATATTTAGGAATGAGAAATGCAAATGTGGTGCTACGATAATAACCTTGTTTACTATTGCTACTATTTTGTTACAGATGGCGGTATTATTCTTTCAATTCATTGACTATTGAAATCATCTATAAGTTTTTTAATTTCTTTATCAAACCTTTCATTGTTCAATGGTTCATTGGGATCTTTTGGTTGATAAAATGGATTACATATTATTTTCAAATACATTTTGTGAATTGATCGAAATACCTATATTTAGTAATTGTTAGTAAGCTCATCTCTCTCTTTTTAATTTAATTAGGACCACATGTTATCATCATCATGAAATACTTACAATGAACAATTTCTCACTTATATTCTCTTTGGAATCAGTGCCGATAACTACTTTCAACCCAGTATTGGTTTCGAATCCATAAACGCTTATTCCATCCTGAACGAATAATAAATTGTTATTATCCTGTGTTAATGATTCGATAAATGGTGATTCAAAAATATCCAAAGACATATGGCTTAGGAAATTGTATTTTAAGAATTTATTCGTCTCTGTGGTTGACGGCAGCAGCAGTGGCAGTGTGGTTTTCTCTTCTTCACCTTCTTCTTTTTCTTTCACTTCTTGTTCTTGCTGCTGTTGTTGTTCATCGTCGACCTGATCAATGGTATCATATGTAAATGGTTGGATATATAGCGGACTATTCTAAAAGATCAGGAGTTGATCATTGTTAGTATTTGTATAGATGGAAATTTCCGGCAATTCCAACAATTCACCATTGATGATAACACTCACTTCTTTAGTTATCAAAGATACGAAACATATGGTGTCTGACATCTTGTATGTTCTTAATTAAATTTGTAGTTTTATATATTTATTGGCTTGTACTATGTTTTTTTTCAATCTTTTGTTTTTGTACTATTAATCAATTTTTACAATTATTCAATACTGCCCACAATAAAACACAAAACGCAAACTCATTTATATCTATAAACTCTACAAAGTTGCCATGTCTTTCAACTGTATCTGAATCATCATTATTGTCTCTCTCACTCTTTCAGTTCATTGTTCTCGAAAAATCTATCAACTGATTTACCCAAATATAAACTCAATTGCTTCTTCGTAGCTGGTAACACTTTACATTTGACCTGTGGATTCCCAGCTTTTTCATATGCCTGGAACCTATGACATCCTCCAAATGCGAAGAAATAATTCTTACCTTGATCTCTCACTTGTAAAACATCAATTGGTGGTAATTCACCCGCTGTTATATCCAGTACATTAGGACAAGTCGAAGAAGCTGTTGGATTCCCATTTAATGTAGCCGCCATTGAATCAATTTTGGAATAGTCCAAAACAGGGGGTATTGGCCTCTTGATATCTGATAAGGGCAAGTATGTGATCTTTCCAATATGAGCTGATTGTATTGATGACATTTTGATATCACTATATAATATATTTATATCTTTTATTTGTGGATAATCTTTAAAAGTTGTCTCTAAGACCGGCTTCTAATTATTCGAAAAAATGGTGGATGAGATTATATATATATAAGTCAATATATGATTAGTAACAGAAGCAATAGATGTCTTTGTCTTGCTCTAGTCAAGTTGCAAGTTGAATTAATAAGAAGATGCGAAAATAGACCTTTTGGCCGTATCGGGAAACACCACTGGGGCTGTTTTCAGTATTTGTTTCTATACAATCAGCATATATAATATACATCTACAATGAACAGGACAAATACAATGGCCATTGGGGAGAGTGTTAATCGGATACTGCTCAAATCTGAGCTCTATATTATTATTATCTTATTATCATTAGCATTGGTGATCATTTCTTCTTATTGAACAACTTGAATGTATATTTAAAATCACCTTCCTCATTATCCACATCAAAACCATCAATGTTCCTCTTTGCCAAATATTGTGATAAATCATCATTTACCCATTTATCAGTGTCATAGATTGGTATTTTCAAAAAAGTATCAATTTCACATTCTTTATCTGTATGCACTTCAGTTAACAAGATTTGATCAACAATTCCTCTTTCAATGGAATCATTATATATCTCAGCGCCTCCAATGATGAAAATATTTTCAATGTGTTGTAATCCAATCTGTGAAGATATCTCCTGTATAGAATTATGAACCGAATTAGAAATGAGTAATTTCAACGAATCCTTATTATTCACATTGATTTCATTTTGTAAAGTTGCCGATAACCCATGCGGATCCCTTGTCAATACCACGTTTATCCTATTGGGCAAAGGTCTGAATTTCAACGGGATACTCTCCCATGTCTTACGACCCATTATAACTACATTCGATTTATCACTAGATGATGTGATGCTCGTCACTTGTCTGAAATATTTCATCTCTTTTTTCAATTTCCAAGGTAATGTGCCCTGGTAACCGATACCGAGTCTTGGTACTAATGCAGCCACCACTATGGAAATAGGAGGTTTCCCTGTAGTCATTCTGTCCTCTGAATTTAAAAGAGTATGATAGTGTTGTTACAAATCTCTTGTGTATTGAATTTTACTTTACTTTACATTTTTTTTCACGCGTTTGTTTTGCTTTTGTTCTGTTTTCCATTCAAGATGTGTATACAAATCAATGAGTCCATATTCTAACTTTCTTATCCTTACCGGCACTAGCCACTTTAGAACCATCACAACTCCAGTCTACAGCATAAACCTCATCAGAATGACCAGGCAAATCAATACTCAACTTTCTTGTTCTAACATCCCACACTTTTAATGTGGTATCCTTGGAACAACTAACCAATAATCTACAATCTGAAGACCAAGCAGTTTGATAAACTGGGGCAACATGACCTCTAAATGTGGCAATGAATTTCCCATCTTTTCCATCCCATAATTTGATAGAATTGTCAAATGAAGCTGAAACTATATATCTCCCATCTGGTGAAAATGAAACATGATTGACCAATTTTTGATGTCCCGTCATTCTGCAAATTGGTTTGTTTGATTTCGTAGGTTCCCATAAATACATGGTGAAATCATCTGATGCGGTAACCATTCTCTCAACAATTTGTCCGTTTTGTTTGGCAATTTTTTCAAAATTCTTGGTAGCCTTTGCCTTTGCATCTTCTGGAGATTTTGGCTTTTCACCAGTATGATCATATGCTCCCATTCTCAACACAAAATCAGTTGATAATGACAAGTGATTTACCCAATGAGCATGCGATTTCAAAGTCTGTGTACACTTACCGTCTTTTGAATCCCAAATCTTTATTGTCTTATCATGAGAAGCTGTATAAATGTTCCCACTACCACTCCATTTGACACATGACACAGCAGATGAATGTCCACTCATTGTCATCAATGCCACTCTTCTAGCTGTATCCCATATCTTTATCGTACCATCTTTGGAAGCGGAACATAATCTTGGTTTCTCTCCAGGTTTGACCAAATGTATTGGTTCCCATGCTAAAGATGAGATCCATTTAGAATGACCTTTCAAGGCATCACCAAGAGGTGTCCCTTTAGCAGCATCCCATAACCTTACATTGTTATCCATACTACCAGTAGCGATCACATCTCCCTCTGGTGACCATGAGACACATAAGACCCAATTACTGTGTCCTGTTAAAGTATGTTGAATGGTTTGTGTATTACAATCCCAAATTCTTGCAGTGGAGTCACCAGCACCGGTAACCATCTTTGATGATGTATGAGGAGCAAATTGTGCAGCCAAGATAGTGGAGCCATGACCAGATATCGTTGCAGAAGATCTTGTGACTGGTTTAACTTTGAAAACAGCTCTTGGTGTATATACCAATGTCAAGAAATCTTCTGTTGTCTTGATCCCAGGTTTCAAAACCGATGAGTAAATATCATCTTTTATATCAATCAATGTAGACTCCTCCTTATCAGACTCGTTCAATAAAGAAAAAGTGTATGGTACCGGTTCATCTGATTCTCCATGCAACTGGTTCAACAACTCTTCCAATTGTTTCTCTGTGATGTTCCCAGGAACTCTCATACTTCCACCAATGGTTTCACCAGTATCAGAAGCTTGAAACTTGATCAACACATTCGGCAAATCATCTGGTATTATGTCGACTACTCTAGGCTTTTGAGCCTCTCTTCTCTGCTTCTTTGATGGTGGCGGTATTATAGTAGCCATGATATTTTTTGATGTAATGTAGTTTAAGTAGCCTTATAGATAATAAATTTTTCACTTAATAAATTTTCTTTTTTAAATTTTTTTTTTGTTTTGAGAATTTAATTTTATCTCTGCTCATCTCTCTCTGTGTCACTCCACAAGATCAATGATAGGTCTGTAATTTTAAGGCTTCTGATCTTACACATTTGTTGTTTGGTTACTGGGTCTTGGTGATTGTAATCTTTTTCATGTTTCTATAGTTCTTACCAAAATCTATTCTAAAATTTTCAAAAGCTTCTCTCTAGCGTTCGATTGAAAGTCATCCTGTATTTGAAATTCTTTGAACATTCAAACCTCAGCATTCCAAGTATCTGTGGAGCTTGGTGTCTTGGAATTTTAACGCCCTCAAGTTATATCTCTCCAATGGATAGTCGGATGACTTATTAGTATATTGAAGAGGTTCTTTTTACCCAAATAATTAATGATAACATGCTACATTAGTTAACTTTCGCCTTGATTAGAAAAAGTAAAATCATCATCAAGGACTCTAGTATTTGAGAGGGAACTGTGTTTCTGTACCTCGACAAATCATTTCGGGGAATGACACTACGATCAAATCGTAATTCTATCTGACGTGAGACGGTCCTTATCTCGAGTTAAAATGTTGAGGACAACAAATACTTGAAATGATATCTTTGAGAGGATCACTAATAATCTTTAATTGAGTATTGGTTGTTTTAAAGAGATGGAGAATGCCAGGTTGCAATACAAAAAATTTGAAATGCCTCTCAACATAACTCTTGCAAAGATCGACTCTTTTGCTATATGGTTTCTGACCACATTACGATTTCAATTGATTAAAGTATAATGCTAGTTAATTGTTCATCATTGAGCCCCTTGTAAAAAGATATTCGAGTAAGACAAATATTACAATCAGCACTATGTTCCTGTAGATTGTAATGTCAAATGAAAAAATAAACCTCCTGATCTGAAGGATGATTAGAATGGGATTTTCAAGAGAGAAGACAACCTGGTGTGTTCATTTCATTAAAGAAGATGTACCAAAAAGAGTATACAACAGACAAGGTATAATGTTTAGCAACGTTTAGGTATCAAACAAAGACTTGACTCAGAAAAGAAAGAAACAAATCTTATACATTTCGTAGTTGTGTATTGGAAGAGGATGAACTCCGCCTGATCGTTGTTAAACCAAAAGGAGTCTTGTAGATATATGGTGGCACAAGATTAGGACTCCGCGGTGTAATGATGTATAATAAATATAATCAGTGGTGATGCCCTTGCCCTTATCTTATTAGGGTTTGCGCTCCTTCTAAGAAAACACCAGTCACACTTCCCATCTCATTGGGCGTCAGCAAAGGGTAGTGCGCCAAAGTTACAAACAAAGCGTTTCCCAAAACGTGACAATATCTCACTCCAATGCACTACTTTACTCACTGTGCTCGCCTTTCAACGAAGGAAAAAATTGTTAAAACAAAAAAATTAAATATTTTTTCTGAATTTTCATATTATAGACATTATTACTCAAACAAACATAGAATAAAATGGCTGAATCACATAGATGTATGTACAAATTGCCAATGAATATCGAATCATGGAGATATATATGTGTATTAGAATCGAAGAGAGATCTCATTTGCTTGAATTATCCATCCGAAACGTTACAAAACCATTGATAATTATACCAAAAAGAGTTTGAAAATAATCTATATTAATGAAAGACCAAATTGATGAGTCTCACTAATAACAGTAAATGAGTATCAAATTAAGATGGAGTATCTACCAGATATTGGGAACAATCAACTATGGAGGTTTTTATACTCCATATGTTTTATATTTGTGTGTTACTATACAAATTTGGTCAAATACTTTCAATTTACTTTAAAAGCTCAAATTAATTTATTCAAGCAAAAGATCCGTTCAATATCATTACAACTCTTTGAATTCCACATATACATATATATATCCGTCTTTTGAATCGTATTTCTCATTGCAAATGAAAGAGTGATCTTTCACAAGCTTTGAGAAAGAAAAAAAAATTATCATCAAATTACTAACATTAATTTTTCAATATAGTATACGTTAAAGGTAAACATTTATCATACCAACGTTCAAAGAGTGTCAACAACCCAAACGTTTCATTGATCAAGATTGAAAACGTTCTCACTCCAGAAGATGCCAAATTTTACTTAGGTAAGAGAATTGCCTATGTTTACAGAGCTTCTACCGGAAAGAAAATCAGAGTCATCTGGGGTAAAGTTACAAGAACTCACGGTAACTCAGGTGTCGTTAGAGCTAACTTCAAATCAAACTTACCAGCTAAAACTTTCGGTGCTAGTGTTAGAATTATGTTATACCCAAGTAACATCTAAGTTAATATAATAACTTATTTAATGCTGTAATATATAAATATAACATATTATTTTCAACCCTTGTCATCAAACAATTTCCATCCATTTTGGCTTTTTCCCCCCAACTACATCCACAAACAAACTTATATGTTAAAAGGTTTTAATAAATTTTTTATCGGTTTTATTAATTGATATTTAAAGTAGTAAAAGTTATATCTGTAATCTCCTTTTTCTTAATCCCTCTCTCCACTTGCAATCACTTAAATACAAGATCTTCGATTCGTAAGCTTTTGTTATCTCACCGTTATCATCTTGACAGAGACATCTTTGAGCTGTTTGTATATTATCACTCATACAACAGCATTTTCTTTTCCCGCATTAGGAAGTCTGCAGCTCCCCAATAGAAAACACAAAAAACAACAAAAATTAGCCAATACCAAAAAAAAAAAATAAGAGTAAGCAAAAGCTCAAATCAAAACGACAGCAGGTCTATTATTCAATCAATCCATAACAACAATCATGATCCCATTTGAAGGTCTTATCCCTTACGCCATTATGTTCATCGGCTTCGGACTCGGTGGTGCCGTGATGAATGCCGGTATAACGGGGGAAATCTCTAGCCGTGATAAATCACAATTCTATGGTGAAGATGAAGATGAAGCACTGAGATCAGTTAAACATTATATCAAGAATCGATATGATATCGATCAATGGGATAAATATTTCGCTGTCAGAGATTTAAGATTGACCGGCTCATTTAGAGGTCAATCTGATAATGCAATTGCTGATGAATCTTTCAAGACCAATTCTATACAACCTTTCTCAAATACTTTGAAACCATGGGTATTGAGAAAGCATTTGATCATGAAGAATACTCCAGCAAAGATGGCTAAGAAGTTCAGTCCAGAGAGAGATACCTATTATCAAGAGATGAAAGATGAATATATTAGAGAAATGGGTGGTTCCACAGAGTAACCTCTTTAATATTTATTTATTAAATTATTTATTTAACCTTTATTTATTCATCCTCATTTCTATTATTTATTTATTATCTATTTATTTATTATTTAGTCATCTATTTACTCTATTATTTATTTATTTATTCAATAAACAACTAGTTTCAAGTTGCTTCAACGTAAATTGTCCAATTGACGCTCCTTTAAACATCACAACGATTTATCTGAAAATCACAGAATAATGTATTTCTGTCAAGAGTACACTTTCAAGCTTTTGGAGTTCTCCAGACTCTGGGTTTACCCTAAAGTGTATCTTTTTGAACTCAAAAACTTTCAAAATCTGCCTAAAGTTCAGAGCACACCTTCAGGCTTTTGGCGTGTTTTTGAATTTTGGGCCTAGTAGTATCCTTCAATCAATCCAGGCCACACCTTTGAGCTTTGAGTGTGCTGAATGTTTTGCCTTAACTCTCAAGTACATTTATTGCACACGTCTATTAGGCTTTCGTGTAGTTCCAGCTCCGGATATACTCTTAAGTTAGTCTTTGGACCCTGAACGAGAGCTGTCTCAGGGCTTCTCCCCTCGAGAAAGCACACCGTTCGGTTTTGGTTTACTCTCAGCCTTGGGTATACCCGTAAATATACCCTTTCAGCCCCGAGCACCTTTGGCCCACGGCTTTTGAGTACAGCGTTTGGTTTTGGTGTACTCATAGCCTTGGGTATACCCGTAAGTATACCCTTTCAACCCAGAGCACCTATAGCTCAAGTCCTTCCTCTGAACCCTCAGCTTCTCTGTCTCAGCGATGTTTCCCTAGCAATAGCTTGCCGTTTGTAATTTGATGTACACCTAGCCTTGGGTATACGATTGAGTATACCCTTCTAGCCCTGAGCTATTGAATATTTGTTTTAAATGTTAGTATATCAACCTGGGTTTGAAAAAGGGCGCTTAAATTATACTTCTCTTTCTTATGATAAAAACAATATCTGATAGCAGTTTGAAGTGGTTTCCGATTGTGTTGTTGAAGTTAGTAAGTGAATGTTTGTACAATATAATGACTCCTAAGTTCAAAAAAATTAGCTTTAAAGGTGTGAATTTCTTAGATTTTTGGATTCTAACCACAATTAGTCATAATAAATACCAATGTTTGATCTATTGAGCATCTACAATTGTTCACAACACTTTACATTGTTTTATTCTTCTTTTATTCAATTTGTTTCATTGACAACACTTTTACTTTTCATTTTGCCATCCCCATTCTTAGTTAATCGATGACCTGCATGCAATGATCGACGCTTTAAAATTTGACCTTTCGTTGTTACATGAACTGGGACATTTATACTTTTTTTTGATGCGATACACTAATAAGTGTCTGTGATCATTACTCAGATTTGAATATAAAAGCAAGGCGACAATATAAAAAGTTTAGAGGTTTTCAAGGCACTATTTAATTGTACTTTCGAGATTGCGAAAGAGTTCAAAAAGTGTTGAAATTTACTCGCAATAATAAAACATAAAGTTTAAGCGCACTGTAAAACGTTGGGAGAAGGAGAAGTTTTGGCAAATGCTTTGTCTGGATGTAACGCAAAAGTACTGCTTAATTATACAATTGAGGCATTTGAAGAGGTTGGGCATTCGACTAGTCAATCTTAGCCCAAGGTCTATGTGTTCTTGGCTGACCATTAGAGATTTGTTCTCTTAATAATGCTTCCAACGCCTCCATATCATTATGTGGAAATACTTTAACATTGGCTCCAGATAATCTAACACCAAATCTAATTGAAGCATGATTTAATTCATCTGATATAACAAGACATTTACTATTAACCAAAGATGTGAATAAACCTGCATTAATACCATAACCCATGGAAAATAAACATGCAGCTTCTTGTCCAACAAGTTCGGCAACAACTTTTTCACATTCAAGATGTAAATCAGTGGTACCACCATTGAAGCCAGTGACGAGGAACCGTATTTTTCCATCAGCTCAATAGATTTATCGGTACAAGTTCCGCTTGATTGGGCAAATCCAAGATGATTATAAGAGGACAAATTAAGACATTCATCAACTTCACCATTATACTGATAAGTTTCATTCTAATCTTTTGATTCTCTATGAAAACATCTTACAAATCTTCCTGGAGTACCAGTAATGACTCTGGCAAAGCAATCATCCAATCTCATTTTCAATCTTCTTGTATAAAAACTTTCAAAACCAGAATACCATGGATCATAGCCATCTCTCGCCATTAAATCTTTGAATGAATCCGGTTGAAACCTTTTACCAAAAAAAGCTCTTAAATGACCAATGATTATCAAAATCAAGTAATTCAAATATGTAACGATCAATATAAAATATGGTGGATCATCCATTACTGGTTTTTCAAATGAAGAAGAAGAATTATCATACTTAGCAACGTATAACCATTCATCAGATGTTTATTCTCCGAAATCCCTCAAGGCTCTCTCCTCTTTGGTATATACATCTGGAGGAGCACCGGGAATCCTTTCTGACATGATTGTTGGAAGTCCGTATTATCCTTTATAAATCTATAAAAATCATACTTGATATAGTAAACAACAACTTATTATTATAGTACAGCTTCTTTCCAAAGCGCGTGGTGAATTCGATCGATATATAATCACTTCTTGTTGTTTTGAGATGTTGTTCTTCTATATGATGTGATATAAAACGATGAGATGAGTTATTGGATATAATCTGCTTCTATAAATCCAAATGGAATGGAATGATTGTAAATAGTTATCGTACTTGTAGTTTACTATTTCAAATGATGTTGACTTTTTCTGCTGATTATTTGATTTTTTGTGTTTTTTTGTTTATTGAGGCTATTGTGTGTTTGGCAGATTGATATGTTCTAATAGAGTTGCAGATAAGTGATCTTCTTATACCTATTATCGAGTGTAGCTTTCTATCAAGTCATTTAAAATTAAGGTCTTAGATTCCAGTATTCACATTATTACAGGGGTTCAGGCTACAAGAATACTTAGTATAAAGACGTAATAGTTTAGTTATTTGCTGAAGGATATATACAATGGAAAGACTTGCATTGGAGACAGACCTGCTGCGACAATTTTTTGAGAACCTAAGGTTGGACGAAATCACACATGTAATGGAGGTTGATGATCGAGAAAGGTTCAAACGTTTAACTAGTGTTTCTGATAAATTGAAGATCCTTCTCCAATTACCCTTGCCAAAGTTTCAAGATATGACCAACAATGTCTTCCCAAGTGCGAGCACTACACATAATAGTCAGAGAAATTTAGCAGCGACGACTTACAGAATAGGGCAACACCAATTTCAATTGTATAAACAACATTACCATAACGTTTTGAAGTTTCAAATGCTGATGACTAATGCCAGTGCTATGTCTGAAAATGACTTCATTGAGCGCTATGTTGTCGATTTTCTCGTTGGACTCCCGGGCTTGAATATTAGAGATATGAGATTCGGTGATAATTCTCAGGCGCAACCGTCAAAAGTCGGGGATGAATCAACATTGACATTGGCTCTTATGCAGTCTTTATTTTTTTTTATGGATCCTTTGGTCGTTGCTTCTTTGAATCAAACTCTTGATCCCTCTTTAGAGGATATGATTAACTTCTTAGAAAGTAAAGGCATGGAAGTAAGGTCCCCGGGAAATAACAATAGGGACCTTTTTGACATCAGCAGTTCATTATCTTGGTCTGGTAACTGTGTTACCGACTTTCTTGGGCTTTGCACCATGCCTGATATTATCAGTGGCTATAAAATCACGTTCGATTTTCCTGCAGGAGAGTACTTTGTCAGAATCACAGCCGTTGGAGAATTGAAAAAAACATCTCTCAAGCTCCAGAGGTGTTATCAAATATTGAAAAAAGTGCACTCTGATGATATGTTGATATCATTAATTGATGAAAGGGACCCCATTTTTGAAGGGTGTACGAAGGGTGAATTAGTCGTTTTTGAGAATATCTTAACCAAGATTTTGACTACGGCCATCCATTGTGGTGTGAAAAAGGCTGTCCTTTCGGATGGCCTTTCATTCCTCTTGATGGAAGTTGACAATAGCTTTCTTGATGTTGAAGAAGTCAATCTTAGAAGGCGTTTCTTGGAAGAAGATAATAAACAATGGGCAATTGAATTAAAAAACAGAAAAGAATTTGCGAGAAAAAATGGAGTGAAATATGAGCCGACAGTTAAAATTAAGACCTTTTTAAAAAGAGGAAGGCATATTCTCTTGAGCTCCACTAACAGATATATAAGGTTATTTGTCACTAGCTTTTTTTTCAATTCAACTCGACAGAGAGAGAATCAGCGGGCATTTAAAGATCAAGTTAAAATATTACTTGCGAGAGATCTCAAACAAAGACTCAATCTTCAAAAGCAATTGAAGGCTGATGAAGTATCAATAGGTGCCCGGAAAGACGACCATCCAAGAGCAAGTTCGGGGAGATATTCTGCCAACCAAAACCGACCAAATGTCAGAGGTGTACGCACATCATCAAGTGGATCACAAAGAACTGGTAGCTCGCATAGCACAATTGGAACAGATTTTGATGGTCTAATTGATCCGATATCTCTGGATTCTAGTGAAACAAGCATCTCAGAAAATTCTACTCAAAGTATTGTACAATATAAAAAGCGAAGGCTTCTCAGAGATACGTATCATGTTGAAACTGCAACGACGACCAAAGATATTTACGATCACGCACCATTTGATCATGAATATATTCTACCAATAGGCCGAAATTTGGAAAAGTTTGTCAGAGTCGGTCGTGGATTGAGATCGCAAGTGATGCTAATTCAGACGAACAAATTCGCGTCGTATTTGCTTAGTGCAAATAAGTATTTCACTGGAGAAATACCAAAAGTAGCTATCATAAAAATCTTTGACCCCATATTGTGTGGCTATTTCTATAACGATGACATGGAGCTGGTCCCGTATACTTACGATGATATGCTTCAATTGTGTTTGAATGAAGTGTATATATATTCCAAGATGCTGGAGATAGAAGGCGATGTGACTCCAAGATTGTACTCATATGGGCGTGTTCTTGATCACGAGCTTCACATAGATTGTGAATATCCAAAAACATGGGGTCCGTTCCTATTAATGGAGGATTTAGAGACCATAAGGGATGTTGAATTTCGAAAGGGGAACATCGATGAGACATTCATCAGAGAAGAGATAATCCCACAGTTACAAAAGCTTCACTCTTGCAAAGTTTTGCATGGGGATATCAAGTGGGAAAACATTGTCGTTGTTAAAGATGCTTTTGGGAAGCGCAAAGTGAGAATAATTGATTTCACACACTCCAAATTTGATGTTGCAAAAAGCGAATACAAAAGGGAAATCGAAAGTACCATAAAGTATTTCCAGAGGTTTAAGATATGATGACCTTGTATTCTTTCTTTTGTCTGTAATAGTGAAATTTTTCTCTTTTTCGTTCGTCTTTTGAACTGAGTACAACTTATATATCGATATCTACAAGTTATACTCATATAAACATACACAATGGCTGCTGCTTATCAAGTCTTATGAAGAGCTGTCTTCCCACATCAAGTGAGTTATATCTGATACGTATATACAGTGTCTAGATTTCAGAGATATTCTACCTATTTCAATTCAATACATCCTCGCCTTATTTACTAATGGTGATGTTCTCTTAGCCATTCTTTCCAAACTATGAAGCGCTACTGCTAATCCAATACCATTTAATAATGCTTCCTCACCACAAGAGAAAAAAGTCATCAATAAATATCTGACTAAAAGCAATCATTAAATAATCAGAAGCCTCTCAAATTTTGAAATGCAAACAATCTAGAAAAGATCCGACACATCTTAAAATCGTGGTTATGAAGCCAACGGGGCCTACGAGATATGATCTTGAAGCCTTGGACGTTATTCAATGTGAAGAGATTGTCAGGCTGATTAAAAACTTGGTGAATGCTTACTCGATGGGGAGGTAGAGCACAGAGAGCAGAAACAGCGAAGAAAAATATTTTTTTTTTTTTTTATCTTTTATTTTATAGAGATGAGATATAAACACAAACTTTTTCCACTATTGACATTCAGTTATCTTTATTCTCATATCTACAACATTCACTCAATAACTTTTTTATAATCAAGACAGTACGCTTGTGATTGATTAAAGTTTCAAGTCATATTTGACTGAAGTTGTTGGTTTTACATATTAAAGAAAATTCAATTACTCGATTCTTTGGATACAGCATGCCCTAGAGTAAAATCTATAATCATAGAGTTTGAGAAGAATACAGCACTCTTATTTAAAAGCCAATGTTTTGATTAAATTATGATCTCGTTAAATTAGTAAATAAATGATGGAAAAAATACAATAAAAAAGACATGAAGTATATATATGTATATGCTTGCCAGATTTGAAATCAATCTGGAACTTGTTACTCGTTTGCTCGCTCGCTCGCTCTCACACACGCTCTCTCTCTCTCCCTTCAATAATGACTAAAGAATAATTTCACTTTGTAATTTAAACTCTCATACTTCTTCTCTTGAAAAAATCAACAACTTTCTTAGCAGCACTTGATTCCTTTCCTCTAGAAGAACCAATTGAGGACATCCTATTTTGCTTCTTGATGTCATCTTGTCTCACCTTCATAATGTTTGTCTCATTGCTGGGCTCCAAGACTCTTCTATTTGTAGATGATGACGATGATGATGAAGGTGTGGGTTGTCTAAGGTCATTCAACTTATTTGTATTATTATTGTTACCACTATTGTTGAAAGTTGGTTGATCTGAAGGTGTGGATGATGAATAGAAAAATGAAAATCTCTTACTTCTTGCAGCTGTTGGTTTATTTTCTTTGTTATCATGGATGACACTGGAATGTTTGTTTCTTGTGGTGGCGCGTGTCGTTGGCAATGGTTGTGATGGTTGTGTTGTTGGTGGTTCCTGTACTGGAATTTCAGATTTCAATGAATGTGTTATTGATTCTGTGTGTTGGATTTGTGGCTCTACAATCAGATCTGATTGCTGTAATGGTGAAATTTCCTTTGTGTCTTTAACTTGAGCATCTTCTTCCTTCGTAGAGGCAGTCTCATTAACTGTTGCAGTGGCAACAGTGACACTGGCAATTTCTGAAGCTTCAGATGTTTGTATACCAGTTTCAGTTGTAGCCACTTTCTCATTCAGATTTAAAGAATCATCATTAAGATCTTTAGAAGAACCCATTGATTCGATGGCGTTTGATAATGAGTCCAAAGCGATTGATTTCCTCTTTTCAGAATTTTCAGTAGTACTCAACATACCGCTTGCACTACTCATATCAACTAATGGTTCACTGATCTTTGACCAAGAATTTCTTTTTTCTCTTTGACTTGATTGTGGACTTCCGTGAGATGATGATGATACAGGGGATGCCTTAAGAACTTGAGATGTCGTTGAAGTTAAATTGAACGGTAATAAAGAATAGTAATCACTATTCGATCCAGCTGAATAAGAACTTGGATGATATGATGTTGGTCTTGGCTTGACATGTGGTACTGGTAATCTTGTGGAACTGTTGTTACTGGTAGCACTTCCAGCAGATTTAGGAACCATTGGTGGTGGTAACATGCTTGTCATTGCAACTTCAGAAGATGACGATTCTGCCACATCAGGTAATGAAGAATGACTCTTATTGCTGGAATTGCTATGCTCAACTGATTTCTTTACATGAGGAGCAGAGGAAGTGTGTGGTAAATCCGGTTTAACAAATACAGCGTTTGAATCATTGTTAGAAACGCTATTACGTCTTTCGACGACATCTGCATTAACCACGGCATGTAATGCAATTGATGCATTAGACATCGATGTACCTCTTTGATGACCATTAAGAGTTGATGATTGTTCAAATGTTAAACTTTGAGGTGAGAATTGTGCTTTGATATACCCAGTGTTGTTGGAATGAATTGACCGTGTAGGAGAAGATATCTCATGCGAAGACGCTGAGACGGGTATTGTAGCAATAGCATGAGATGATGATGTTTGAGGTGCAGCTGGGTGAGAATATAATTTTTGTGAAACATTTTGAGTACTGTATGATCTAGCATGTTGTGGATTCATAAGGAAACCTTGGGCTGATGAAGCTGAAGTTATCTTACCTTCCATTAAAGAATGTCTTCTATTCTCGTACTCAACGTTTGAATGAAGACGAGACCTTGTAGATCTGTAACTTCTCTCCCATTCACTTGGTGTAACACTTAAGAATGGTGCATGTGGTGATAACCAAGCATGAGCTCTTGCTTCTTTCAATGTAATTCTCTTTTTCGGGTTGCTGACGATGATTTTCCTCAACAAATCTCTTGGCATTGGTTGAACATATTCAGGGAATGTTAATGGGGTATGTGTAATATAATGGTATAATCTTGCAATGTTATCACCATCTGGATTTTGTGGATCATCATCAAAGGGCAAATAACCAGCTAACATAGCATACAATATGACCCCACAAGACCAGACATCAACTTTCCTAGCTTCGTATGGTTCACTACTAACGACCAATTCAGGAGCAGCGTAACAAGGTGACCCGCAACTTGTCTTCATCAATTCGTTACCGTCCCTGAAACTGTTGACAAATCCAAAATCACTAATGATGATATTTTTATTCTTGTCTAATAACAAATTCTCCAATTTCAAATCCCTATGAACTATTCCCTTTGAATGCATATAATCAACACCTGAAACTAATTGTGCAAATAATTTGCAAGCCATTGTATCTTTTAAATATCTATGTTCTAAAATGTATTCAAACAACTCTCCACCTGATGCATATTCCAAAACAATACCAATATATTTATCATTCTGTAATACTTCTTCTAATCTTACAATATTTGGATGTGCCAATCTTTTCAAAGAGTTTATCTCACGATGAACTTTACTCTCCCTTTCTGATCCTCTTGGAATGGAATCCCTTCTGATCAACTTGATTGCAGTCTGAGATGGAGTCTTACCATCTTTCCTCCAACCTAGTTTGACTTTACCAAACTCACCTTCACCTAAAGTCGATCCCAACACGTAAGAACCAAATCTTACCTCCCTATGTACCCTTTTAGATCTTCCAATCATTGAACTTCTCGATGACGCTGATGAAGATGATGGGTGTGACATTTTGGTACCATCTGTTGCTGTTGTCGTTGTATTTGCTGACGGCATTATTATTGATTTGTTTATATGTTCTGTGTATGAAGTCCTGATTGAAATTTCAATTGGAATTGATTTAAATTAAATAAACAAGGGGTTAGAAAAAAAAAAATTCAGGTCTCAACGAGGATAAATCAATGATGCAAAATTCAACAACAAATTAAGGAGCGACTATATCAAATTGAACTGATATTCTATTGTTGTTTAAATGTGATAGATCTCTTCCAGTGTTGGAAAAAAAATTGACCTGTATATTTATAAAAAAATTGATGGCGTTTCAGATGATAATGGTTTTTTGTTTAAAATGAAATGTGAGCCACCAAAGATATTCCAGTTATAACGTGTTGAAATTGTGGGCAATGACAGGTTGGGCTTGAGATGACGATATAAGAGCCCTTTCTCTTGAGTTCCAGTAGATGTATGGGCACACACTGGCTTATGAGTCTATCAAGGATTGAATGAGTATTGATGGTTTTTAAAGGTAGTTGATGATTTTATTGTTTATATTTTTTTCAGAAGTCGTTTTGTTGTTTTTTTATTATTTTTTATTTTTTTGTCTAACAGCGATGTGTTTACAATTGTCCCATTTAGGAATATTTCACCAGATATAGTACATTATGGTTATTATACAGAGATGTTGACTAGACATTCAAACTCTTACCAAACTCTTTGATATCTTTGTCAGCAAGTAATTTCATTTGCTTCTTCACCACAGCGGCGATTTTGTAATGTTCACTATTTGTCTGTCCTAAACTTTTTGGTTTACCCCAACAAACCCTTAATGGGACAAGTTCTATCACCACTGGCACGGGTCTATTATATTCCGTAGTTGTCGGCGGAGCATTTCTGTCATTGAGGAAATCCTGTAACATCGTTGTTGCTATTTTCGAAGCTGTTTCAGCGTTTTTGAAATTAATAAACCCGGCTCTAGCGTTATGTATTATTGACATTGATTGTATTGTGGTCTTGAAACGGGTCTCAAAGTAGTTTGAAATCAGATAATCTGGTAATTCATCAGTTATACCAAATATGAAAAAAGATTTGAGTCCTTTCTCAATTGACTTTGGTTGTAAACTACCATTAAACGGTAATTTAGATATAAGTTTTTGCAAATCAGCTTTAGACAATGGGATCTCCTTTGATTTGACATCTTGATGCTTTTGCTTTCGCTGTTGTTGCTGTTGTTGCTGTTGTTGTGATGCAGCCACTTTCATTAATAAATCTCTTGCCTTTTCAGATCTATTCTCATCAACTTCCAGATCATTTTTAATCAATCCTTTTGAGTACTCTGCGTCTAGCCTATCAGCCTTGTAAGCCTTTGTAAGAGCATTAGTTGGAGCGTTGTCATCTTCATCAATCTCCTCTCCTGCCATTTTCAAAACGGAATCTCTTAATTGTAAATCCAATCCATAAGTCAAATCCAATATACAAACTTGACAACAATTTTTAGCTCTGGCACAAGTTAAACAGATTAAAGTCTTCTTTCTCTTTTCACCTTTCTTTGAATTCCATTCAAATACTGTAAATGGTCTTGTACATAATCTACACTCAGCTCCATTATAATCTCGAAGCATCTCGATGTATGGATTAGGACCAAGACAGTTGTCGCATACCGCGGGTATTTCTGGTTGTTCTTGTATGCTCATATGTGTGGTGATTTTTTTGATGATAAGGGTGGTTGTGCAAAGTAGAGATGAGCTTTCTGATGCTATTACTAAGTATTTGATTTTTATCTTTTTAATTTTTTTGTAAATTTTTCATTTTCTTGTTGAGGCTCAAAGATGCATCAATATCTTAATCTACATATACTGTAGTTGAAAGAGATCAAGCTCTGAGATGCGTTCCACTGTTGAAGAGAACTTATATCAAGGTTTGGGTTTCAGTACTCGGATCAGTGACATGTCAATTAGGGATTAATAAATATTTAATCTTATTACATAGTTTTGTAAGAAATTATTGAAACATAGAAAGGGAATACAAGTTATTTGAGACATGAGGCATTGAAATGAATACGGTCCAACGTACAAACTCTCTCTGGTATTTTATATTGGATTACCACTTAAGTAAGCATTCTTGCTTCAATTAGGCTGCAAGCAATATCAAACCAAATTGCCTCCCAACTGACAAAGTTCAAAAGGCTCAAAAATTAATTATAAAAGTAATATATCCCATTAATGGATGACTGTAAACATTGATAATCACCATTTAACGATCAAAGCACCAAGACGTTATATCTCAAATTTCAAGCGAAGATGATCGAGAACGATAACTAGCATACCCTCATGACAATACATATATCAAAGAGTTGTGTCAGGTACATTTAGCGCTGTTATGTTTCTAATAGAATTTGTTTGGGTAAAACTGAAGGGAGTTCAACAAATCGTAATTAGCTCAAAGCCATTACATATGATACGAAGTAGTGAGTTGAATATGAACAATTAGAACTCTGTGAGAAATAGAAAGAATATGGTTTTACAAAAGAGAGGGATCAAAGATATATAATTCTAGTTTACCTGGAAATATAAGATATAGAGCTTGACTTTCGATAGAAGGACCATCCCAAGAGTACAGAAGTACGAATTGGTATATTACAAAAACACCAATTTTGGCATGAATCATTTATTTTGATATCTAAATATATATACATAGGGCTTCCCTTGAAAGAAATTGACAAACAAATAACCTTATTCTAATGACAAAACTTTGTTAGTATTTTTGAATGTTTTATTCAATGATGGAAAACATCGGATCAAACACTATTCCTTGATCAATACTTCTCGATAACATGATAACTTGTCATTTGATCATATATCAGGGTTAAAAAGCTCAAAATTATTGATTCCACATAAAATTCAGGTGAAGAAATTCAAATAGTTGTAATTTAGATTCATCATAAAATCAATGACAATAATCAATTACCGACAACAAGAGTGAAGCAAAGAAAGCTATGGTGTGAATCCAGTTCAATTGTTAATGTGCTACTTACTGTTCGACTATCTCCAAGCAGTGATATTGATTCATGTAGTTATCATCTTGCAAGCTATATACATTCATCTATTCAATTACGAAACATTTGAATTAAAATTTTTCCTCTTCACCTTTTTGTAACGAAGAGGAAAATAAAAACCCAAATAGTTACCCGGCCTTATACAGACTCTGATTTGTTTGGGGCTTTTTCACTTTTTCATCTTTTTCTTTGGCTATTGGCTTTTGAAACAAGCTTCCTCTTCCTCTTTCTCTTGCTTCCTCCTCCTCCCTCCCCCCTCCACTGGCCGAAAAAAAAAAAAAAATCAGACAAAACAAATTTCCCCCGTTCGAGGGCGGAATCTTGATTAGATCCCTGTGCCAAAAAAAAAAAAAAAAACCTATCACTTATTGTTCATAATCACATGAGGCATTGCGTGTAAAACGTGAAATTCTTAGTCTTTTCCACCTTGATTACGTCAAGAGGGTTGCGTGTTATATTTCGTACTAAACTAGAGGAGGGTGCAGTGCGCAGTGATTCCCTCATCATCTAACCAGTACTATTTACTACTGTTTTGTCGTCAATATTGCCAATCGCGGCGAAAGGGTCTACTAATGAGCTCCACCTAAGAGAGGTGTTGGAACAATCTTGTGGTTTTTTTTTTGTTAATCCTACAACGAAATTCCGCTTGGGTAATAGTCGGAGAAAGGATTGTCAAATTCAGGGTACAGTAGTGATATTCCGAGTTTTCATTTCAAAGACGTAGCAGCAACATTTATAGGAAAGTACCGGGAAGCTTGTATTGATCGTAGATTAAAGGGTTTGTAATTCTTTTTTTATTTTTTTTTATGAATAAAGTTTTGGTGACCCCTTCTTCTACTTTGTTCTTCTGTTTCTTGTTACATTGCTCATCTTGTTGAACAAGTTTGACAAATTTTTATCAACATGGATGGAACAGATAGTTCTCTGTATATTTGTTTACTTATTATTCACGTTGAAGCTTTTTTGGAGATAGATAATCGGCAGAATAACGCTATTCCGTAATGCCAAGACTAAAAAGAAAGCAAAATTGACATTGACAAGATAGTTATTAAGGGTCTTCTTTACTCACTTACTTTTCCGGTGAATATTGTTTTTTCCTTCGTAGCGCGCACTTCTCTATTTCCGCCCGCCGAGCAGTTGTGCGCTCCTCCACCAACTCCTCCACCAGGTGTCGAGGTGTCATTGGGAACAATAACTCTATTATACTTGCCGAGGCTTTTTCAAACACACAGCCCTGTCTCAGTCCCTAACCTTGCTACCAACCAACAAACCAAATTCACTCACCAGCACTCGAAATTTTCCTCATCATATACTAACCCCCTGTTATCCGGTAAGGTAATCACACCAGTTAACCTTGATGATTTTAAGCTGTCTATCTATCTATCTAACTGATTCCGTGGGAGTGGAGGAAAAGCAATAAGAAAAAAAAAATAATAATAGTAAATAATAAATTACTAAAGAAATAAATAACGCAAAAACCGCGCGGGAAATAAATCTCGTGGGACGTGTGGTAAAACGAAGTAAGCTGAAACGTATGCAGGGTGGTAGTAGTTGAGAAAGCCCTTTGCCCAACTCCTCAACTACACTACATTGATCTAAACTCCTATACACTGATGATTCACAGAACCACCACAAACGATGTAAAATAATCATGACAATATCATTAAAACTATATTATATCTATATAACCACACCCAAAGTCTACCGCCGACTTAAATTTTCTTACTAATCACACCTGATTTGCTCTTCTTTCTGCTACCTTTACTAGAATGAGTTCTAAAATGTTGCATACAATTATCCTGTCTTGAAAATTTAGCACCACAACCTTCAAATGGACATGTATGATTTCTCTCTCCCGTATGTATCCTTGTATGTCTTGCTAAATGTCCAGATGTTGTAAAGTTCTTAGAACAAGTTGGACACTCATACTTCTTTTTCATCTTTATTGATTTGTCAACTAAAGGAGGGGATGTTGACGTTGTTGTTGTTGTTGATGATGATGCTACTGATGAAGATGATGTTGATGAATGCGCCGATCTTGTCAATTCAGAAGACAACGGCGATGATATTTGTTGAATAGGTACTGCTGCTGAACTCGATATCAACTGTGGACTTGTTGTATGAGGTTGTGGTATTGCTGGTGGTAATGGTTGAATAGACGCCGATGGAATCAACAGTGGTAATTTTGTAGAACTATAACCGCTCGGCAATACTGAGCTATGAGGGGGTTGTGACGTTGTGAAAAATGGATGATGAGAATGTTGTTGTTGATGATCGTTGAAAGATATATCCTGTAGTATTGATCTTATCGGAGGTAATCCTTGTTCAACTGTATGGTTTTGCGAGTCATGGACTGTAGAACCGTTGAAAAGGTGATATGCTGCAATATTTGTGGTCATTATTACTATATCTTAATCATTTAATAGTGTGATGGGTATATTAATAATTATTAATTATGATAAAAGTAGATATACATATATATACAACAGTTGAACTAATAATAATTTACTTCTCCAACTTTTTGCAATTGTTGACTTTATATAAATCAATCGATCGCTCGATCACACTTGAGGGAAATTCACTGCCATTATGTAAAAAAAAAAAAAAAAAAAAAAGAAGAAGGCTAAAAGAAAAGAAAAAAAAAATTACTACACTTCCACACATCTTTGATTATTATGAAAGCTTAACAGAATCCGCTTTTGAAAGGGGTCCAACTTTAAGGGTTTATTACCATCTTTGGAAATCTCAACCCTTTGCTTGCTCTGTGTCATAAATCTCCACCGCAAATAATCTTTGAACCGGAACTCGTCGTAATTTAGACCCACTTTTCCCAAGAGAAAAAAACTCATTCCCCTTCATTTATGGGCCGTTCACCGTGATTGCGTGAAGAACACCTCATTGAACATTACTTTTCTTTTGGTCTTAATATTATGTCTTTTGTTGATGAGAAAATCAAACAGGCAACGCATTTCCATCCTTGCTTTTTTCAATTTTCCTTTTTCAACTCCAATCAGCACCGTGTGGGTTATCTATTGTAACTTCGTTTAACTTTAAATTAATCAATTTAACAATCAACAACCATTTTTCGGATTTGAATCTTTTGTGTTTTTAAATTTTTTTCTGAAATTACTTTTTTTCCCTCAGTTTCGTCGTTGTCTCCTCCGATAAAGATAAGGCTTTGGCTTTCAACATTAAACTCTTTGTATTTGTGTTAAGATATTTAAATATACAGTTCCTCTATACGATTATCTTATCATTGCCGCCTAGTCACAAGATGCTATCTTTTTTTTTGAAAGTAGCTATTATGGATAAAAAAATAAGCTTATTTAAGTTTGACAAACAAAGAATTCAAAGTCTTGGCAACATTTGTTCGCAGTGCCCTTCTTATTGGGCCCTAGTCGTTGCGGGATATAAAAACAACAGGGGCATTCGCCCCTC
The DNA here is from genome assembly GCA_003706265.2 of Nakazawaea holstii. Classification (NCBI taxonomy): domain Eukaryota; kingdom Fungi; phylum Ascomycota; class Pichiomycetes; order Alaninales; family Pachysolenaceae; genus Nakazawaea; species Nakazawaea holstii. The sequence goes on along the minus strand of PPKU02000017.1, from coordinate 103,173 downwards.
CAATCTGTGAATCCGTTTTCACTCTGTCTGTCTGTCTCTCAGTAGGTGATGCTGCCGTGTTTCTGGGTGCCGTTGAGTGAGTGAGTGATTGAGTGCTTATCTCCATCCGTCTCGTTATTGAATGAGTGTATGTTTACAAAATGGATAGCTTCGGAATTTGATGTTTTTGAATAGCCTCTCTAATTATGGAAGTTTTAAAACATTTCGTGGGTGTTATATGCGTGTTTGTCTATCTTTTCTGCATTTGAATATTTGAAAACAATAGGTACATTCCGATACACTCACTTATGCACCATTACAGTTCATTCGCTTTTCTTTTTGGGTTCGATCTTCTATTGACCTCTCCATTTTTCAAACACCATGATGCTACCCTTGAGTGGTTTTTCGTAAATCATTTGCAAATCATGTCCCTGGTATCTATATCCATCTTCATCAACCGTGCTTGCAAGACACATGTATCCAACAACCCTTGTATATACAAATTGCCCTCCATATATGTTCTGTACACTACTTTTTTTCCCACTGGTAACTTTTTTCAGCATTTGTCTCATTTCTGCGAAATACTCGGATCTTCGCACACGTTTTGGCTTTTTCATGTATGGAGAAAATATACCACAATACATATGGAATTCAAATAACTGAGATAAATTCAACAACTATCACTTCGAGCAGTTGAAAGTCGAACACTCATTGGCTTTAAGATGAGAGGGTTTAAGTTATTTCCCATTAATGTTTTTTACATCATTCCAAAACCATTATATTTGATGCCTATCTTGTACTTTATATTCATCTTCTTTTTACAGTGGTATGTGAGGTTACTATCAAGAGTATTCACTGATGAAAATCCGCATGATATGAACACTGACACAATAGGCTTATTTTGGTTTTTAACCATATTTTATTGGACCACATTTATCGTTGTGCTGGGATACAGCATTTTTGATCGCAGTGAACACATATTGGAAGAATGCACTAATGAATTCATAATAGAATATTTCAAGATAAGACCACAAAGATCATCAGACGTCCATGAAAGGGTAGATCTGTGGGAAAATTTAGCAGAAAGCACGAATAATTATATTCATGCAAATTTAGACACTTATAACAAATCCGTGATGAATAGATTCAATTTGACTGGGAATGATCTGAGAAATTTTGTCAAGGCACTAATAACACAATTTGATTCCAAAAAGGCGTCTCTGGCTAATCAAGGAGGAGAAAATGATGATGTTTCAGTACGTGATCAGTTACTAAGCAAATTAAAGCAGGCTCAACGTGCTGATGAATTGGCTTCATATGGAGGTGTCATTGAAAACTTGGACTCATTACACAATGGTGGCTCTAGTTCGATTAAAGAGGTTGTTTGAAAGTAAGAAAGAAAGGTATATACATTTGCATCGGGTTTTGGTTTTCAATTCGTGGGGGATTTTCAGTATAACATAGGAAGAAGTAGCATCAAGAATTATGGTGTTTTCTCATATTAGACCTCGAAGTACTGGCTGGTACAATGTAAGACTGCAATAATTATCCCCTCTGCATGTCGTAGTTAAGCACTGCTATATGAGTCAATTACGTCGTCCTTTCTTGTGTTATCAAGCACAACGTAATTGCATTGGAAAACATTGGATGTGTTGTTTAATGTTCTTATACCAGTTATGCTCTCATGAAGAACAATTGAAATTTTTGTGATTTAGAAGAACCTCGGCAATGATATCATTCGCGTTGAATACAGTTTTCATTCTCGAATGAGATTGGCATCATTCAAGTGATCCAAGTGTCTACGCACCCGACTTGATTGCTGAAAGAGGAAATTTATTTATAACCAAAATAGGCAGGTCGATTTTTTTCTACTTACCCCTGAATGAAAAAATATGCTATAAATTTCTCCACGTTTCAAATATAACGTTGATACTGCTATGTGCCACTTCGTTGATCACCAAAAAACCTTGGCTTTGTCTCCTGATTATGTTATGTTTAAGCTTTACACACACAGCAGTTAAAAATATTTGTCCTGTAATGTTAATAACATGTATTTATTCTGCTTTTGGCTTTTTTATGGTTGCAGAATATTAAATACAACTGATAAATAAATCATAAAATTTGAGTCAATTTAGCAACCATTATCAATTGTATCAATCATAAGTTTAATTCTCGTTGACATCAATATGACGAGGTTTTCCTTTTTTTCCACAGATTTCTTTTTCATCATTCCAGGATCATTATATTTGTTGCTTATTCCTTACATTTTTGTATCATTCATCGTATATCTTGCAGTTATTGACGACAGCGAGAAAGGTAAGAGCTCCGAAAGTACTATCGGCTCTTGGTTTCGCTTCACCATCATTTACTTGATAGTATTTAGCATTATTCTGGCTTGGGTCATTGGCAATCGAAGCACTGACATATTAAATGATTCGACTAATGACATCATAATACATTATTTCAAGATAAGACCACAAAGAACATCCAGTGCACTTGAAAGGGAAAAAAGGTGGGAGTGTTTGGCAGAAAATGTAAATACTTATTTCCATTCAGAACTGATTACTTATAAAAAGCGTGTAATGACCAGGTTCAACTTGACTGGAAAAGATGTGAAAGAATTTGTGAGTCAACTTTTGCAGGATCTCAAATACAAATATAGGTATACGAATGAAATAGCATTCAGTGAACTTCCTATACGCGATCAACTATTATTCAAACTAAAGCAGCTTGAACATGATGATCCGGTGTATCCATATAAAGGTATCTTGGAAAATATAGATTCAGTATACAACGCTGGACCAACGAATCTGAATCCAAAAGTTATATGGCAAGAAAGAGAATAACCATTTAGACTGGTTCAAAAGAGATAAATGACAAGGAAGAAAAGATATTGATGATGCCACAGCTGACAGAAAAATTGAGAAATAAGTTTTGAATTCTTAAATAGCATAGATTAAAAATCTGTATATTTCCTTGATCAAAATACCAATGAAACTAAATACCTCGTACTTAACAACTTGACAAAATAAAAGAAGCGCTTAGAACTCAAGAGGTCGAATATAGTATTGATTTTTGTATTCAATGCTAGTAACTTTCAATAGGGCACCGTTGAATGAAGTAGCATCGAGTACTATAAAATCCATTTGATAATAGACTTTGGATCACTGCCCGAATGTAGCCTTGCAAATTTTCTCTTTACGTATATCGTGTTGTCAATCTGTTATCTGATATTGCTCTTTGCAATTGGACACATTATAATCGCACGATGTATTATTGTATGGATCGTTGTTTCCCATGTCATTGACATGGCACTGATTCAAATCCCAATGTGTCAATGGACAATTATATTGATGTGAAGTGGACACTTTTCGTCGTGATATAAGTTGGTGGCTCATTAGAATATATTCACGTCTTTACCAGTCATTATTTATAGTCATCTTGTACCAGCTCTAGCCATTAGCCATAATGAATGGCCCATAGGGTATCATGATTAAAAAGCTTGAATTCTTGAATTCTTAACTGAAAGCTGAAGCTCAAATAAAATTTGTAACGTGGTAATTTAGTCTATCACAGACTTTGAAAATCACCGCAAGCCGATCTCTTGTGAGATGCACGTTTCAATCATAAAATTGCTGTTCCTCTCTGCTACATTGCGATTCACTCGCCAAACTTATCTTTGATATCTATAACTAACATTCTGGAATTCAGCAGTTGACTCAAATTGCTTGTCCTTTACCACTATTCATATGTCAAAATGATTAATTTTTTTTTTGTGACACAAAAGGGATTCTTTATCTTTTTTGTGTTTGTAAATTATATTCAATTTTTGAAATTCATTTCCAATTATATTTCAATTCCTGTCAATTGTATCAGCGGTTGTTTTCATCTTTGATAAAGAGAATATGGTGAGTATGTATATTACTAACCCCAACAACAGATTTAGAAACCACTTCACCACAGCTCATGTATGTATAACTTTAGAAAATACTAACTACAACAACTGATTTAGAAACTGCTTCACCACAACTCAGGTATGTATAACTTTAGAAAATACTAACTATAACAACTGATTTAGAAACTACTTCACCACAACTCAGGTATGAATAACTTTAGAAACTACTAACTACAACAACTGATTTAGAATTCACTTCAAACTGCTATCAGATATTGTTTTCGTCATAACAAAGAGAAGTATAATTTAAGCGCCCTTTTTCAAACCTAGGTTGATATACTAACATTTAAAACAACTATTCAATAGCTCAGGGCTAGAAGGGTATACGATTGAGTATACCCAAGGCCAGGTGTACATCAATTTACAAACGGCGAGCTATTGCTAGCGAAACATCGCTGAGACAGAGAAGAGGATGGTTCAGAAAAAGGGGCCCGGGGCTGAAAGGGTATACTTACGGGTATACCCAAGGCCGTGAGTACACCAAAGATTAACGGTGTGCTCGAGAGCCCTGAGCCAAAGATGCTCGGGGCTGAAAGGGTATATTTACGGGTATACCCAAGGCCGTGAGTACACCAAAGATTAACGGTGTGCTCGAAAGCCCTGAGCCAAAGATGCTCGGGGCTAAAAGTGTATACCAAATGTTCGAAGATGTTCTCTGGAGCGATAATTTTTGTCTTGTCATATTAAAAAAAAAAACCTCTAGAGAAAAAAAAAAAAAAAGTGAAGGAAGAACAGAAAATCAATCAAAGAGTGAACTGATAAACGACAATTGTACAAAATGGTATATTCCGCAATTAGAATTCCAGCAAAAAAGCTTCCCGCTAATGCTGCTGTCATTGTTTTACATGGGCTTGGTGACACGGGATCCGGCTGGAAATTTTTAGCTGATTTCGCTAGACAATCACCTAAATTTGATCAAGTGAAGTTTGTATTCCCAAATGCACCAACCATCCCAATCACTTGTAATCAAGGCTACCCAATGCCAGGATGGTTTGATATATATGATATTCCTAATGTCACTGAAAGGCCTGATTCTGAGGGGTTCTTGAAGACCTGTGACATTGTCAAAGACTTGATCAAAGAACAAACTGATGCTGGTATTTCACCAGATAGGATAATATTAGGAGGATTTTCACAAGGAGCTGCAATAACATTGGCCAGTGCTGCCACTTTGAATTTAAAAATCGCAGGTTTCATTGCCCTCTCAGGGTTTTGCCCTGTTGCTGAAGCATTGATCCCGAAACTCAACAAAATCAATGTCGATACACCAATTTTCAGAGGTCACGGTACAGCAGATCCAGTTATCAACTACCAATTGGCCCAAGAATCAACAAAGTTTCTTGTCAAAGAAGTCGGATTCACAAACTATACTTTCAAAGAATACCCAGGAATGGGTCACTCAACTTGTGAAGAGGAACTTGGTGACATTTTCAAATTTATGGGTGATGTTTTGAAGTGAAATTGAACTGTTCTACAACTTGAATCGAACAGCAGATTTCTCTAATTGTAGAGAATACTCTACAAGCTTCATCAGCCTACCACTTTTCAAACCGAGAAAAAATCTGAGCATTTAATTTTAAATCAACAAAAGGCTATCATCCTTCTAGGAACACGAGTTCGAAGTAACGAAATAATGGCCATCGTTGCTAGAGCCATTCCACCGCTGATAGTCTTGCTTTGATTCATTGTTGAATGTTTCTTCACAAAAATTATCTGATATTGCAAACTTTAAATTTGTTTATTTGAGTTGTTTATGTATGTTAAAATACTTATATTTTATTTCTTTGCTGAAGCAGTAGTCACTGAATGCTTCATATTCCCACTGAGAAGAAGTTTGATCAGCGAATGTGAAAGTACTGCACTCGCCGAAAGAGACACTGATCTCTGTCTTTGCCCAAAACTTGCGTCGCAATTGGTCTCTTCAACTTGGGTTAGTGAAACTTCTTAGGCTCATAACTCAGCATTCATTTATTCTAATTCTATTTGATCGAGGTAGCAATGTGCCAGTTATTTCAACTTGACCGGCAACTTTATAATCTCATTCATTTTCATTCCATTTATTGATAACACCTTAAAATATTTTTGCAATATATTGTCCAAATCAACTGAAGCATGAGCCCATGTTGAAAGAAATAAACATGTAAAATCTTGCAAATTTCAAATACTTTCTTTTAGAGGAACTTGCGATAAATAACCAATCTTTTCAGGTCCATCAATGTTTTAACAATTTAAAGGTTGATGTTTCCACTTGGTCCTGAATGGTCCCAAAAGCAATCCTTTCAAAGACATCCCTGCGAAATCAGACATTTCTCCAAGGAGATGATCGTAGAGATTAGAATCTTTTTAGCTTGGCATATATTTATCAAAATTAATTTGGGAGGCAAACGCTCCAGTTTCAAATGTTCCTGCTTTGGAAGTTGAAGTTATCATGATTCTTCTGAAAGTGGTACTCAATTCATTTTCTATAATCCATCCATGATTACAGACAAAACAGGTAGGCAAAAGTTAATCGTTGGTAATCCCGATTTGAACAACGTGATTACTATCCTTTTCGGTTTACTCTGATCTTATACATTCAATTCTGAGAAATGCATGATATGCATCACTCTAGGACCTGTGTAGACCAAGAATTTGTAAACACAAAGTATTCAAACTGGTTTTGTGGCTTTGGTTTTGTGGTTTGATTATTGAAAATTTAGAAAAACCCCCAATTTCTTTTACTTATCTTTTGTTTATTCAATCATATAAACGGCGTCCAATGGTTATAGTATGAGCTGCTTAATACTACCAGAGGTTCATATCAAAAGGCCTTTATTAATACCATATGGATTATAAATAACGAGAAGTATTATCAGCGGGAACTGTTTACGAAAATTACCTTCATCAATCAAAGGAGAAGAATCTGAGCAAAATGTGAATACTACAAAAGTTTTGTTTTTGTTAACAAAATGTTGAAGTAGAAGCTGAATTACAAAATGGTATAGTATCAGGATGGAAAGTTTGGGTATTGGACTGACTTTCTTCAACATACAATACATACACTATTTTTTTTAATTGAACATAATTGAGAAAGATTTTATTTTGAAAGGTTTTATTTAAGATATAAGTCGAAGGTTCTTGAAACTGTATCATTTAGTAAAAAAAAATTTCACTTCAGCAGTCCATGTAAGTATGTTGATTACCCGTGCTCCAGATTTAATTAAACCCAAGTTTAGAAAGTCCTTCTCATTCTTGTTTTGGAGAAATGTGATATTAGAAAACAAAAGTGAAGTCAAAAGAGAACATTTAGTTTTGATTTTTTTCACAGGGGACGAGCTTATTGTTACTATCTATATCTAAACGAGTGCTAGGCTATATATTAATAGAGGTTTTGTAATATTAGCGATGACCTATATCTTTACAGCGATTTGGATGTCGGGATGAGCTGTAAAGGATACAATAGGGGACGACGGTGGAAATTTGACAATTGCCATTGAATTTAACTCTTGCAAATTCTCAGGAAACACCTTGAGCTGTTGATGACACCATTGTCGTTGACTACAGAATCAGTCCATGACAACGAGAAAAGAAATCCACCCAAAATAGAAGAATAAATTAAGAAATATTGTCAAATTATGGTTTTTTTGCAATTGACAAAAGTAGAAAATTACCCAAATAGGCAGGCAAAATGCATGAAGATTGAGTGAACGTTTGTACAAAAAACCGAAAAACCGCCCCGTAATGTGAAGCTCGTATGGCGCAGTGGTAGCGCAGTAGATTGCAAATCTATTGGTCCTTAGTTCAAATCTGAGTGCGAGCTTTTACAGTTTTATATTTTTGTAAACTTTTTAATAATTTACTAAGAGTAATGAAAGGGCAGATCATGAGGTTATATTATTATACTTGTGATACCTTGTTCACTCTGACTTGTTTTGACGCATGCTGCTATACTGTGTGAGAATGTGTAACATTTTTTGCAATGTGGTAAATATTTTTTACTATTGAGAAATCGGTGATTATCTCAATGGTGTACAAGTGATTATTAGTATTTACTGTGAAGTAGAGTGATATTGAGGGGTCTTTCATTCCTCGATCGTTCAGTTCAAATAACGTTTTACTCTTTTGACCAAGTTTTCATTTCTTATAACCCCCCAATCTCGATCGTTACTTTTAAAAACACCACCACCATCATCACCATCAGTAGTGAGTAGTTGATGACAAGTTGTTCTCTCTGCTCAAGTTTTCCAATATCGTTGTTCTTATCATTCAGTGATGATGGTTCGAGTAAGTGAATGAACTAAGGTGTGAGATATTGGGGGTTTGTTTCAACAAATGGTGAGATTTGAATCATCTCGTCAATAAAAATATACACAAATGGGCACTCCATTATTCATTCAGTTCATAATAAAAGAGTACTGTTTATGTTCTGAAGCTTTACCATAGATTTATTGATGGCTATTTATATCAATTACATGGGTTTACGTTTGTAAAACATGAGAATTATAAATGAAAAATTAATGATTAAATGATTAATATCAAAGACACAAATTAACACCGCCCTGGTATACATAGAGCCTATACGCACACATAATACACACACGTATATATGAAAGATTATTGAATTATGGATATTATTGATTAGATATTGCATTCAAAAAATATTTTTTTTGCGATTCAAAATCATCATCTCCATGAATTTCTTATTACCTCTGTACTTGTATGGAATTGAACTTTCTTTTATATCATTATTATTAGTATTATTGAAGCCATTTTGAATTTTAGAACTTGAATCATCACGTTGTTGTTGTTGTTGTTGTTGTTGTTGGTTGTTATTATTGTTATTATGGGTATGAGTATCATTAGATATCAACTTTTCATCAATTTCCAATTCAATTCTAGTTATCCAACGAGTTTCAACAGCTTTTTGTAAATGTTTAAATTGTTCTTCTTGCAAGATTTTTTCAACATCATTTAACAAGATCCATGAAATTTGATAAAGTAGAAATTTATTCATACCATCAATTCTAAATTTTTCTAATGATTCTGTTGAATGGTATTGATTTTTATCATATCCAATCATTGGGAAGAAAAACCTCCATAGCTTAATTTTTTCCAATTCTGTTAAATCATCTTTCAACAAATTTGAATATTTGGTTCTAAAAGTTTCCAAGCCAAGAAGTAAGATAACTTGCATATCACAAACATACTCTTTATCATTCATCGTGACAACATAAAGTGGCAAATATGATAATGCATCTTCCACTGTTCTTGTTGAATGAAAAGTTGCATTTTTCAAACCTGGTACATAATATTCCCTAATGGCTTTTCTTCTTTCAACTTCCTCCATGATAATACCTTCTTTCAATTTCTTTTCAGCTTTTAATTTTTCCTCTTCTTCCTTCTTCTTTGCCAATTCCAATTCTTCCAATTTTTTCAATTGCAGTTTTTTCTCCTCTTCCTCTCTTCTTTTTTTATTCTCTTCAATACTTCTCATAATATCTGCAGCCTTCAGTTCCCTTTGGGCTCTCTTATGTTGCTCCCACTGTTCTCTTTGCTTCTGTAACTCAATTTCCCGAAGTCTCTTTGCTTCTTCTTCTTCTGGAGTTAATACTGGCACCTGCACTACAGGTGGTTGTGGTTGTGGTGGTGGTGGAGTCTCCATTTTTTTGCGAGCCAGTTTCGGATCAACAACAGGAGTCGCTTCTTTACTACTGACAATAGGTTCTTCTTTCAACTCCATTGCGGCAATTTTGACAGATTCAGAGCCTTCTGATTTGATTGATGATGATTTTTCCTTCTTACGAATCTTTTTACGTTCTTCATGATCAGAATTCTTCTCATCGTTTAATTCACTCAATTCTTGTGCCACATCCATCTTCCTCTTGAGTTTACGCTCTCTTGATTGTTCTTCTGAATTTTCCTTACTACGTTTTTCCAATTTAGATTCATCCAATTCTGCAACTTTGTTATTATTAGATTTATGATTTTTAATAGCTTCTTCAATCAATTGTATCTCCTTCGGATCAGTCACCAAGTTTGGATCTTTAGCTCTATCCAAGACACTTGTACCTTTATTATTAACTCTTGTTGGATTTGCACCATTGTCTAATAACATTTTAACTGTATCATAATGACCTCTTCCAACAGTTTGCATCAATGCACTTTCACCCTCAACAGATTTTTCAATCTTGGCACCAAATGCTAATAATAAACTTACAACATTACTATGACCATGTCTTGCAGCGAAAATCAACAGTTTTGGATGTGGTTTACCACCATTGGCTAAATAATTCCCAACGAATGCTTCATCACCATCTGCAGATCTATGATAAATTTCCTCTCGACCTTCCTTTGTAGTTAAATCGATCCATGTATCATGCGAAATTGTATGTTGATTTAAATGTTGTTGCTGTTGCTGTTGTTGCTTTGGTCTTGGTTCCGAAATCGGTGATCCAAATTCTTTCAAAGCATTTCTTATCAATTTTGTCAGTTCAATGGCACCATCTTCATCAGGATCAATTGAATCCATAGCATTTTGACCCGATGCATTGACCAATGTTGGATCCGCTCCATTGGCTAACAATAGTTCAATCACTTTTAAATGATTGTATGCACATGCATCAATTAATGGAGTATCCAAATCATCGATTCCAGATTGAACATTAACCTTGGCTCCATTATCGATCAATAATTTCGCTATCTCATAATGACCATTTAAAGCAGCTTCATGTAATGGAGTATTACCCGCATGATCTGGTTGGTTAACATTGGCGCCAGCCTTGATTAAGTCTTTAGCCATTTCCAATTTCCCCTTGATACAACATTTTTGTAATTTAGTTCTCCCCAATGCATCTTTTGCTGAGAAATTTCTCTTTCTTGAAGGTGATGAAGATCTTGAATTATTACTATCGGAACCATAATCCAGTTTTTTCCTCTTTGCAACGTGTAATTCTTCATTGGTATTGATACCATCATCTGAATTTGTTGATTTTGCCCTTCTCTTTTGTATTTGATCATCATATTCCATCTTTCTAATCAATCTTCTACCTTTATGTGTGGGCACAGCGTGTTCATTTTCAACATCGGTATCAGCGTCATTTTCTTCCAGTTTTGTTTTCTTTTGTGTTTCTTGCGGCACTTCTACTTCTTCTTTGATAATCTGTGATTTAATACCCATTGTTTCATCTTTAAATGAATTTGTCAATTCTGCAGATTCTTTCCGAAGCTCTGATGAGTTTAAAGAAGTTAATGGTGAGTCTGAGCTGTTGGTCTTCAGCTTATCATCATGATCACCATCGTGTTCTCCATCTTGAGTCGATGAAGATATATCATTAATCTTCAATTTTTCATCATCTTCATCATCTTCATTATTATTATTATTATCCTTTTGTAAAACCATCTTCCCATTATTCCCATATATTGGTATCTTGGATCTATGGTTCAACTTGTTATGATATGATGAGTTATATAAGACACCAGAGGAATGATTAGTTGGTGCTGATGAATTGTTTGAAGATGAAGATGATACTGGAACGAACAATGAAGAGGATCCGAATATAGAGGATTTCTTCACATGTGGTTGTGGTTGTGATGTTGAAGAAGTTGATACTGCTGATTGTGGAGTGCTCCCCAGTGATATGGGTTTATCAGTGTGGTCGTTTGAGCCACTGGGACTTGTCATGATATATCTATGTGTTTATCAGACTACACCTCTATAACTGTTCTTGTTGTGTTTGTTCTCTTCAAATTGATTAACACAAAAACAATTTTTTTACTATTTTCTTTGGGCTCTAATAAAATGGCATATCAACACACGACTTTTATTTTATATATTTATACAGTTGTTATTTATACAGCACATTCATCATCATTAGCATTAGCATTAGCATTAGCATTAGCATTAGCATTGTTCAATGTATCACTTCAGGCAATGTAGGAGATGATACAAACGGATTCAAAGTATTCGACGAGGAACCGCCAACGGTACTTGTCGGAGTCGAGACATTCGAATTGACTTGAGTATTGGCGCCAGTCAAGTGATTATTCCATTCCATCAATTGGAAAATTAAAGTCATATTTGGTGAAATTAAGGGAGCTTTCAATTTCAATTCATTATATGCATCATTAAGGTTCAAATGTTTAGACTTCATGATGAACGCCACTATTAAAGATGCAGATCTGGAAACCCCACATTGACAATGAATTAAAATCTTGGAATTGTTTGATAATCCATCTTCTATAATGGAAACCAATCTTTGAAAATCATGAGATATTTGTGATGTATGAGTCCAGGGGATGAATATATAATTTGTCTTTATATGAGTATCATTGGCTATAGTTTCTGTATAATCCTTCAACTCCTTCGCCACATTGATTACAATATCAAAATTCTTGATTTGATCTAAAGTTGGCTCTGAATATAGATATAAATTTGGTTCTAAGACACAAATTGGACCATTTTGATAAGCACCGACTCTAAAAGAGTCATCGTTTATATTTAAATTATTGATTGAATGCGATAATGACTGTTGTGAATCCTTGTTTGATATTATTGAAGATACCAATATGGGGCTCTTGGAGAATGAATCTGATCTGGGTACTGCAGATTTCATATTGGTATTGCTATGCTGATTTTGATTTGACGGGATGGTAATTGCTAAAGTTGTCCTTCTTCTTTGTAAAGTTGGTGGTGGTTTTTCGAAATCTTTATTATTGTTATGATGATGTATTGATAATGAAGGATGTCTAAATGGAGTTGAATTAGAACCTGTGCGCGCTCTGAAAAGCGTTGGAGGCCTGTCAAATGTAGTTTTGGAATCGTTACCGGGCTGTGCTGACGATGGAGTTGATAAATCCAATGAAAGGTTCTTCATATTTCTTGGTTTCCTTGGGGATTGTCGAAGTAAATTATTTTTCTCTCCTTGTTGTGTGTTCAATGGATGATTGTTGTTGTTAGGCAAGGGCAGATGGAAGAAAAGATCTTCGGAAGTCGTACTTTGGTCATCATCATCAGAGTGATCTATACCAGAGTCCACACTCATGTTGTGATATGATTGATGTATGTCTAGATGTGTGTATGTGTGTTAACAAGTGTATTACAGTAATGATAGTAATAATAATAATAATAAACAAGTCCCAACTAAAAAGATCGAAAAAACAAATTTTTTTTCTTTCCGTTTCTTTCACGTTGTCAAGCAGAGACAACGGGACACAGACAGAGAGATGGAGAGAGTTTTAGAATATCTATGGCATCTGGTATCTGGTGTCCAGTAACTGGGATCGTACTCTATATAGACGTAAAGATAGTTCTACCCAGTACAATCCCACTCTCCATCATCATAAAGATGATGATGAAATGGACCAAAATATTCAGGAACACCACCACCCCACTATTGCCTCTTTGGGGAAGTGCTATACCTCTCTATCAATCTACGATATGATGATACATAACAAATAATAGATATAGGTATATAGGTATAGATAGATGAGTATTTATCTGTGTCGTTTACACATCTCTCTTATCCAGTTATACGATAAGAGAGATCTTGGCCGTAATTGTACAGATAGGCGGATTTAATCATTTATTATATAAGAATAAGCAGCCGTTTTCACAAGAGGCGCTTATCTCGTTTGAGCTGTTACTTTAAAAATATATATCTAATTGAATTGCAGAGAAATTATCAATTAGAGAATTATCAACAGGAGAAACTTGTATATTACTACAGATGATTAAATCGTTACTCTGTTACTGTTTGATAACAGCGCTGGTGCAGTCGTTAAACCTTTTCGGTTTCACGCAACAACCACAAACACCATTGATTGATAATCATGATGATAATCTTCATATGAATAAATTTTTATTACAACACCCTGAGTTGAATGAGCTTTACAATGAGTATTTACAACAATCTTCAAATGATGATGCAATTGATATACAAACATCTAAGCAAAGAACATTAAGAGATATCACTGATGATGAGTGGGAATATGTGGATTCATCGAATTATCAAATGAGAATAAAAGAACCAAATTTCCCCGATGATTTGAAAATTGATAATGTCAAACAATATACAGGTTATTTAGATATCAAAGATGAAGATAAACATTTATTTTTCTGGTTTTTCGAATCAAGAAATGATCCAATTAATGATCCTATATTGTTATGGCTTACCGGAGGACCTGGCGGGTCCAGTATGATTGGATTGTTTTTCGAAATGGGTCCAGCTTCTATCAATGCACAGTTGAAACCGGTTAGTAACGAATATGCATGGAATTCCAATGCTTCAGTTATCTTTTTAGATGAGCCTGTTAATGTTGGATTTTCTCATGGTTCTAATATTGTTTATAACTCAGCCAGTGCCGCTATTGATGTCTATGAGTTTTTAACACTGTTCTTTGATAAGTTCCCACAATATCAACAGAATGATTTCCATTTGACAGGTGAAAGTTATCTGGGTCATTATTTACCAGCTATTGGTCATGAAATTTTGAAACACCCCGACAGAAATTTCAATTTCAAAAGTGTATTAATAGGTAATGGTATCACCGATTCCAAAGTGCAACTGAAATCTTATGGACCAATGGCATGTGGTAAAGGTGGTGTTGAATCCGTTCTCAGTGCAAAGCAATGTGATGATATTGATGAATTAACACCAAAGGCTGTATTGTTAATCGATATGTGTTATAAACATCCAAACCCATTGATATGTGATCTTGCCGATTGGGTTACAAATAAATTAATGGCCCCTTACTCGGCAACAGGATTGAACAGATATGATATGAGATCCAATTGTGAAAATGAACTGTTTTGTTATGATAATATGTATTATTTACAAAATTTTTTAAATTTACCCCAGGTGTTGTCACTGATTGGTTCAGATATAGTTAATTACACCATGGGTAGTGCCTTGGTCTCCAATTCTTTCCGAATGTATGGAGATCTTTCAATGCCATTTCAACAATATATTGCTGAATTGTTAACACTGCAGATTCCAATATTGATCTATGTCGGTGACCAGGATTATATTTGTAATTGGTTGGGTAATCATGAATGGACAGAATTATTGGAATGGGATGGACATGAAGGTTTCAATAATGAAACGTTGAAAGATTATGATGTTGATGATGTGGTTGTGGGGAAAGTTAAATCATTTAAGAATTTTACATTTTTAAGAGTTTTCCAATCGGGTCATATGGTTCCATATGATCAACCATATGTTGCTTTAGAAATGTTAAACAGTTGGATTAATGGTGATTACACTTTTGGGTATTGATTGAATTGAATAAATGAATAAATAGAATAAATAAATAAATAAATAAATTATAATAAATATATATATAAATAAATAAATAGTTAATAAATAAATAGAGTAAATAGAATAAGATAGATTCTTATCTGAATGGAGCATCGGCATCAATTGCATATTGTAATTCTTGTTCCCATTTATCACCATTATCTAATAATTTTTCCTTATTGTACAACAATTCTTCTCTATATTCAGTGGCATATTCACTATTTGGTGATTCCACGATGGCATCAACTGGACATGATTCTTGACAATAACCACAATAAATACATTTAGTCATATCGATATCATATTTATAAGTTCTTCTTGAACCATCTGCTCTTTCTTCCAGTTCTATAGTGATTGCTTGCAGTGGACAAATCAGTTCACATAATTTACAAGCAATACAACGTTCTTCACCACTTGGATAACGTCTCAAGGCATGCTCACCTCTAAAACGTGGAGACAATGGACCTTTCTCAAATGGGTAATATATCGTGTATGGTGCTCTGAAATACATCTCCAACACGATATACATTCCTCTAAACATCTCCGCTAACAAGTACCATTTAGTAGCTTTGGATAAAGCACTCTCATTGGATTCTTCCCATGTCTTTGGTCTAGGTAGACGGAAATCCTGAGGCCATGAAGTGGTATCACTACCACCTGATAATGAGATCGAGGATGTTGCTGCCGGTTTCCAACAGGATGTTGATGTTGATATCCTTTTCTTAGAAATTAATTGTTGTATGCATTTGGTGGTGGATTGTCTTGATGATAACAAACCTATTGATGACGATGCAATGTTTCTTGTCAGGATAGAATTGATGATTGAAGACATCGTTTAACACCTTTTAGAAAATTGATTGATTGATTATGGAGGTGGTAATGGTGGAGTTGTTGTTGTTGTTTGTTCAATCAGCAAATTTTGTTTTTTAATCAACTTTTTCCCACGGAGCAGAAAAGTAGTGTAAGGATATACCACTGTTTTTTATACCATCAGAGATAGATAGATAGATAGATAGAGAGTGTCTATATAATGAATGGGTTTATAGATAGATAGATATAGATAGAGTGGATGGGTTTATCAAATGGATGAATAAATAAATGTATATTACATATAAAACTATAATACAGTTATGCATCAACTTAACATATTGTCGATTGAATTTTTAGTCAATGTATCATTTGAATCAGTAATTTTCAACATTGACTGTTGTTGTTGTTGTTGTTGTTGCTGTTGTTGTTGTGAATTTGGTACCGTTTTTAATTTACTCAATTCCAATATCCTTGGATTATCAATCATTTTCGTCTCTAATTTCAAATCATTTTGATCAGGTAATGGACCAAAATCACCTTCATATATTACAGAACCACATTTTCTTCTCGATTCGATGAATTGACATTCAAATGAATTCAATATAACATCTGCCGATGGTCTTAAATTTGGATTTGGATTTATCATCCAATGGACTAAGCTATCCAAACTACCTTTGCCATCTGTTAAGAAAATTGGTGCCCATTGTGGTATCTCTTTTATAATACTGAGTAATGATGTATTGTTGTTGTTATTGGTAGTATTATTATTTGGCCCCGTGAAAGTACCCAATGAGTTATTATTCTTAAAAATATCAATAGGTGGTTCAGAGTATGATGAATATGATGACGGGTCACTAATCAGTGACATGTTATTCATAACACCATTATTATTGAATAAAGACGAAGTGAAACTTGCTAAATCTGTTGAACTTAATTTACCAGCATCTGTTAAATCACCAGATCTTAATTTTTGCCATGAGACACCATTATCAGGTAATATTATATTTGCTGCAATTTCCACCATTATTAATCCAACACTGAAAATATCTGCAGGTTTATCATATTTTTGATGTGATATCACTTCGGGAGCAATATATTCACGATCACCTTCTCTTTCAAAAAAAGGTGGGATTGGTAATTTCGTGGCTAAACCAAAATCTCCAATTTTCAAAGATCCTTCAAATGTTATAAAGATATTTGCCGGTTTCAAATCCAAATGTAATATATCATTATTATGAAGAAATCTTAAACCAATCAATATCTCTGTCAAGATTTTCCAAACTCTCCATTCATCTAATTTGGCAATTTTACCATTTTCAATTAGAAATTTATCCAATGATCCATTTTCACAAAATTCAGTCATTATATATAAATTTGAATTAAATTCCCAACAATCAATGAAATTTAATACATATTCATGTCCCTCGTAATCATTAATTTCATTTTCTTGTAACCTTTTCAAAATTTCAACTTCTTCTAATTTACGTAACCTGGTCTTTGGCCCCGTTAATGGTTGCTTTGTTCTCTTCACAGCGTATTTAACATTTTGAAATTCCATTGAATAAACTAATGAAAATTCTCCACTACCAATTAACTGTACATTTTTGAATTTTGATGTTAAATGATCATCATCAAATCGACTTCGACTGTTTTTTTGGAAAGGTTGTAAAAATGAAAATGAAACTTCTGTAGCCATTGTATTATTATTTGATGATGACAAGATTGAACTATTGTTATAACTATCAATTGTCGTGGAATTGCCATTATTAAATGCTGGTTCAATTGGTGTTCTTGGAGTACCCATATGTGATGACAGTGATGATGATTTACTCTTTCTTGGTGAATTCAAATTTTCAAAATCTAAACTTGATAATTTGGGCCTTGTCAATGATAAAATTTTGTTTTTAGAACTTGAATTTGATGGTAAATGTACATGCTTTGAAGGGGTATCATCATATTTGTTCAAACCTAATTTTGTTGGTGTGGCAGGAAATTCATTAGAATAATCATAATCAATATCCATCTTGGAGGAAGTTTCCCTAAATATACTCGAGGATAAACTTGGAGAAATATTATGATCATTATCAGGATCATAAAAATCATCAAATTCATTAGTAAATCTCAGTAGACAACTTTGTAAATCCGTTGTATTTACAGCACGTTCACTTCTTGTCGATTTCTTACCACTACTGGTATTACTGAATCTTCCACTACTATTGTTTCGTGTATGTGATAATGATGATGATGAATTTTTCTTATTGGAACTTGTTGGAGTGCTATTATCATCTGTTGCATTTATCACTGACGTAGCCAAATTCGATGTAAATGAACCATTTGTATCGACTAATACCATATGTTGTGATGGTTTCTTACATGGAGTCTCGGGCATTGCTTTAATTGTTGGTATCACTTTTGCCGTTTTTTTACTCATCAAACCAGCCGACATGAATGCAGTTTGTAAAGGTTTAACAGATTTATATGAATTTGGTGTTATGAAATTTGATGAATTCTTGTTATCTTCAATTGGGGTACTTGTATTTCTATTATTTGATTTGAAAATATGCGAGGCAACAGATGATGTTGATGATGATGATGAGTTATATCTTGGCTTTTGTCTTAAAGGTTTGGAAGGGGAGTCATTTGGTGATTTATTACCATCGGTAGAACCTCTCTTTGTTGGTGCGACAAACATCATGGAATTCTCCTTATCATCATCATCATGAAATTCATCTGTATAATGGAATGGACTATTATGTGTTGTGAATTTCTCATTTCCCAAGGCATTACGAAGTTTATTACCCAATGATTGATGTGGTTGTTGTTGTTGTTTTTGAGATTGTTGTTGCTGTTGTGGAGGTGGAATATTAAATGGTTGTGATATTGGTGTTGATGAACTTGTCAAGGGCCTTTTCAATCTGTTGATATAAGGAGAATATTTAGGTTCTTCATCTTGTTGTAGTAGCTGTTGTTGTTGTTCTTCAATTTGATTTTTAGTACTATCAAAATTCAAATCGTTAAATGATTTTGTTACACCATTTGCTGTAAAATCATTATCATTAACATCAGAGTCCTTACCAATGGATAAATTCAACAAGCCAGCACTCCTTTTCAATGCAGCCTTCTTGGTGAACAATTTTGAACTGGGACTTATATTGTCATCTTTTGGTAAACTCCATGGTTGTGATTGTTCTTGCTCTTGTGATTGTGCTGATTTGGAATTTGGAGTGAAAACTTTGAAAGAAGATGGTGAGTGTAATACTCTTTTCTTGTTATTGCTATTATGATCCATCGTACAATATATTGGAATTCCTCCGTGAATGAATGGATCGATGGTTGGTTTATCAAATCGCGTTTTGCGTTCCTTGTGGGTGGGTTGTTTTAATGATTAATTGGTGGGAAAAGGGTGGGAAAAATGGTGTTGGATGTTGATATGAGATAGGAGCTGTCCTAATGGATAGATAAGTAGATAGATAATATATCTAGATATCTAGATATATCAATGGATATGTTGTTGTGTTTGTTGTTGTTGTTGTTGTTGTTGTTGTTTACTTTTTTAAATTTCAATTTTTTTTGTTTTTTTGTTTTTTTGTTTTTTTTTCAATTTTTTCTACAACAATTTTATGTAACGGGACAGTGTTATAAGAAGTATACTGGAGATGTATATGTAACTATCAATGACTCACTTGCAAGGGTGAAGTAGATTATATGATATCAATGACAATATAAAGAGGAGCTGTAAAAAGGGAGTTTGGCAATATAAAACATATCCATATAATATTAAGAACTTCATTAACTGAATATGCAATCAATAGTTAACGAACATCATGTAATTCTGTATCATTATCATTTACAATGCCACTGATGGGAAGCTTATGAGAGACTGAATCAATAATGAGACTCTCTCCAGAAATTGGAATCAAGACAAACCAATAGTTAGTGAGTTAAACCGGATTTGTATAATTGCAGAATTGGGGATGAGCCTAACAGGTTTAGGGTTAACGTTGATACCTTACCAATCAATTGGATAGGTGAAATACAGAGAGACCTTCCTCTTACTCCACTGGACACGGAGAAGTGAAAAGCCTGCTGTGTGGTATCAGTGAAACTTGTAAAATTTCAAAAACAGGAAGTCTGACTTTTTCAGGTCAATCACATGAGAATATTGTATTTCAGACTGATGATAATGGTTGTGTTATTGGGTCAAGCACAAAGGGATTTAATCCTATTTAGTTATCCATTAATACCTCTTTTAATATAGTATCTTTCCAAACTATTCTAATAGACATTCAACTTCAAGTTAGTGTTGATAATCACATATATCACATATAGTCACGTGATATATCTTTTTTAATACCAATCAATCAATGTATTTTTTACAACTAATTTTTGTGATGATGGGGTAATTTTACATACATTATCAATTATAGGTGCTCTTAATGGTGAAATTTTAAGAATATAAAAATATTAACTAAAAGGTTTCTGATTGAGACTGACAGACTGTTTTAAATAAAATCAAAATTAAAATTTTGGATGTTGTTTTGAATCGAGATGATAATCCATTCATTTTGATATTTTGATATCAAATGTTGACTAACGTAAGTAATTTTCTAATTCGGTCTATCATGGACCTTGATGACTTTTTTGGAATTATTTCAACTCATTCCAGAACAGCTACATATATCGAGAAGACACCTTGTAAACTATTGGATGTTCATCTCAGTTCATTCTTTGATTGCATGCTAGAGGTAAAAACTGTACGGGAGTAAATTAACTCATCACTCCTTCTAATAATTAATACTAGATTATCTTACAAGTGTCCCTGTTTGAAAAGTTCAAAATTTCAATAATACGATTTCGCAATTATTATCAACAATGGTACATTCAGGTGTACCGAAAGGGAGGGAGAAGGGGGGAGGGTGATTATAATAACACCGTTATCATCCACATTGATAGAAAATTTCTTGATTAGTGAAAACACTAGTGATTTTGAATATCGTGTGCCTTTACAGAAGAGATATGTCGTAAAAGGGAGGCACATCATGTTCAGTTCCTCCAAAGTGATGTTGCGTGCTTATATAGCTTAATTTTTCTGGGTAAGTGCTGACACCTTGCTGGTCCAAGAAATGTTTAAATAGAATGTTGCTCCTTGGTTGAGGGACAGAAGGAAGTTTCTAGTTAAGGATCTGACGCGAATAAAGATCCCTGTGATATTTTGATAAACCATTAGCCATGGAAGCACAGTGACTCCGCAAGGAATTGCAAACAAGTTATGAGATAATGGCTTGTTTGGTTTGTTCGCTGAAATCTTTTCCCATAATCATTTGTAAAGTTATAACAGATACAATGAGATCAATATATGGATATAAAATACATTTATTATGAATTAGTATATATAATCAATTAGATGGCTTTTCATTTTTCTTCAATTCAGCTCTATAAATCATCAGATGTTAGTATTCGTTGTATATATATGTAGATATTGAAAGGGTACTCACTTTAATCTTTGTGTGAAATCATCATCGTGATCATCATCATCCCAACTTTCATCCCACAAATGTTCTTGTTCTTCTTCACCTATTGTGTCTTTATCATCCCAGTCTTGTGCATCTGGTTAGTACTATATAACTCAGTATATAGCTAGATATGGATATATGGCTAGATTGGTAGATGGATGGAATACTCACTTTCTTGTTGGAAATCTTCAAATTCATCGTCTTCTTCTAAAGATTTGAATTGCTTATTTTGCACTTCTTTCAATTTCTTCTCTTCAAATGATTCTGTATTAGACATTGTGATATAATGATACAGTGATATAAGTTGTATAGTTGTATAGTTGTATAAGATATACAGTTGATGATTTGCCTCTTGTTTTTGTTTTTTTCAATATTTCCAATATTAAACACTACTCTTGGAGCAAGAACAAGACAAGGAGATACAGAGAGAGACAAGTATGAATACTAATAGGGTCTATTCAGTATTCACCACAACAACCACGTCCACTGTATCCAACTCTCTTATGATGTCTACATCTCCTATCATAACTTCCACTTTACATCACGCGTTCCCCATCTTGTTAATATTGGACAATTTATTATCGTTTATCACATGGACAAACGATGATTATTATTACAATTTCCTTTGTATATGTGGTATCGTGTTGTGTATCTTCCAATGGATGCTTTGCATTCAATATATATTGCCCTTGGGTGTTGCCTTTGTGTTTTCATGCTGGTGTTGGTCCATACAGTCCATTATTGAGGATAGCTTAAATCCAACTTTACAAGAAATATTGGACACTTTGGAGAATATATCAACAAGATTTGATATCTTATTATCACCGTTCCATGATTTAACAAGAATGGATTTACAAAGATTATTGATTTCAACGTTATGGATCACTCCATTACAAATTTTGGTAGTGACAAAATTGATACTAGTTGAAAATTTAATTGGATTCTTGTTCATAATAGTATTAACATATCACTCGCCATGGAGTATTGCCACTAGAAGATTGCTATGGAGAAGTGTTTACATCAGGAAATTAACGTCATTGATTACGGGTTTACAATTCAATATAAGAGAATCATTAGATCAAAAATCTTTCAAGATATTATCAAATAAACAACTATCAACGAATAAGAATGGTAAGATTATCCAATTTGAAATATTGCAAAACCAAAGAAGATGGTTTGCCATTGGTTGGTGCAATTATCTTTTACCGATGGAGAGATCAAATTATACAACGGTATCATTATTAGAATGTTCATCCCCTGCCAATTTTGAATTCAGTAAATTGAACAACATATCACATTCATGGAAATGGTTAGAAAACTCTTGGTCAATTGATTATGATTTCAATTCTGGGAAAGATGGTGATGGTTGGGTTTATTATGATCAAAATTGGCATAATCCAAGTTATTATGATGGTTTGACGAAATATACAAGGACAAGAAAATTCAAGAGAAAGGCTATTTTGATAGTTGATAATTGAGGTCCGTGCTATATCTAGATATCTATATAGTTGATCGTGCGTGTGTTTGGCATAGGTATGGTGATGTGTAAATGTAAATGTAAATGATTTATGAATTTATGAAAGAGAAAAAAAATATTGAAAACGTCAATAACTTTTGTAGCACTAAGGTATCAAAGCGTACAAATGACAAACGAATTAGAAGATTTCGAAGCATTCTTAAAAGATGAATTCTCTCCAGTGGAATTCTCTAACGAGTTGCTATTAGCCACCAACTCTGTGGATACCACAATTGATTTAACCACTCCTTCCAAGAGATTAGGTTTTGATTTAATTGAAATCGATAAACGATTAAACAAGTTGACAGTGAATAATCACGAGATAATATATAATGATGTTTGTAAGACAGATGAATTACAAAGTGCTATAACTACATTACAACCATCTTTAAAAGAGTTGAATCAATCATTTGCGAAATTACAATTGGAAATATTGAAACCATATAATGAATCGATGGAATTACATGATGCATTGAAGAAAATACACACGACATCGATATTGTTAAGAAGTGTACAATTTTTCCTTTATTTATGTCAAAATTTACAAGAGAGTGTTGATAATTATGATTCATCGACTTTGGGCATCTTGAAAATTGTCAAGAATTTCAAATTGATACAAAGGCATTTACAAAATGATGCAAATTTCCAATTGAAAAGTTTAAAATTGACAAAGGATTATATGAAGATTTTAAGAGATTATGAATTTAACATTAAAGATATCATATTGAAAAAATTCAACGTTGATGATTTGGGGAATTTAAGTGAAAATTCAATGAATAATTTGATCATTGCATTTAATAATTTTAATCATGAATTGATGGAGAAAACTATCATGGAATTGATAGGCAATTTGGTATCGACAAGTTCAAATAACTTGATAAAGACATTGACAAACCCGAAGAATTTCCCACTGACATTGGAACAAATCCTGTTACAAGCAAGGCCAATACTGGTTTTACAATGGCATCTAGTTCAAAATTCGATACCATTAAGACATGAAAACTTGATTGCAATTTTTTATAGAGATGTTGCCAAATTTTTCGAATCAAATTTTAAGAAAATTTATAATAAAGGTGGTCCAGTGTCGAAGAATTTGAAGAATTATCAATCAGTTTTTGAAGAACTGATAAGGGAGAATGTTAATAAGAGTGATTATAACAGTATCGTGAAGAAAGATGGGTTGGAAGTGAGGATGATGTTGAATAGTATAAATTGTTTAAATCAAACAAGGAGATGATTTTGCTATGGCCCTGCCTCTTACTTTTTTTGTAACACGTAGAATTTTTTAACGCTATACAAGCTCATGGTTTCCTTTTGGGCTTTGCCCCCAGTGGTTTTGACTTTGTCATCAGTGGTTTTGTCTTTGTCACCAGTGAATTGTTTTTTTTATTCTTCTTACCACCTCTCTTGTGATGAATTTTCTTCAACAATTTCTTCTTCAACTCCAACGCTAGCTTCTTTTCCAATTTCAGCCTTTGTAATTTCCTCTCTCGGGATTTAATAACTTCTTCTCTTTTCTTCTTGCCCAATCTTTGCCTTTTCTTCTTCCCCTGTTGTGAGTCCGTTATCAGTATATCTTTTGTTATTCGATTATTCAATTCTTCCAAATTGATAACTCTCCATGGATGAGAATCAGGCAATGGGATCAAACTTTGTCTTATTATTTCATCTCCAATGATTGCACATTGGGCAATCTCTCGTGATTGTGATGGAGAAATTTTTGCAAAATAATATGAATCAGGTCTTGATTCTGGTACTCTTTCCACACTCGTGTCTCTTAATGAGATTTTTTGAACCACTCTTCGCTCTCCTCTTCCTCTATCATCATTGTCTATTACTACTGTTGAAGCACTCGGTACATCCGGTGCGGTTGTTATATTAAATAATGGGAACTCGTATTCATCTTCTTCCTTTCCATTGTTGTCATCTTCAACACCGACAGTAGCTTCAACTGCCTCATGTTGCTCTCGTTCATTAGTATCATTATTATTACTGTTATCAACTTCTATAAATTCAAATTCAAAATCTGGTAAATAAAATGGTTCTTCCTCTTGCAATGATGTCTTGGACGAGGGGAGATCAATATCTGATCTTGATATCCTGTATTGCGTTTGATTGTTAGTTCTTGGGTTCTTTGATTCGTTCTTTGCTTCCATTCATTCATTATTGCAATGGAAATGATATAACTACTCACTTCTTCACCAGTGACATCTATATCTGTCGTTGTTTCTAGTTCCACTTTGACGCTGACGATCAACACTTTTACAGTTTTGTATTTTCAATTTTAACAGTTTTTGAAAAATTAAATTTTTTTTTTTATTCTTCTCATCTCTTTACTCTATTTATCTCATATACATTACAATACAATCATGAGATGATGACTATTGATCTTTTCAAATTGCTATTCAACTTCAACACTTCCATTTCAAGATCAACACCCTGCGTTTTCCTCTGTTCCAAATATCTGATAAATTCATTGATACTACCACCAACACCGAAATAAATATCCTTTGCACTGACTATTGCTCTATTATCTTGAGTATTATTCAATTTTAAAATCCTTAATATCAATTCACTAATGACTGGTAAGATCTGTGGAGAATAGATAGTCTCTGAAGAGATGATCAATGTTGGTAATGATGGATTTAATTTCAATATTTGTAAAAAATCCTCACACCATGATCCAGATATGAATTGGAAATTAATTGCATGAATTGATGATAATGATTGTACGAATTGATCCACTAAACTTTGTGTGATCTCTAATTCATCATCAACAATGGGGGTTTGTTGATTTGTCGATTGTTGTAGGCTGATTAATTCATCTGTCGATAATGTAGCTTTTGCCCAATTTATTAATAAATTCGGTATTGTTACTAATCTTAACACACTTTCGTTGAAATCTGATAATATGAAATTTGTCACCTGTTGTTGTTGTTCTGGTTTTGAAGTTGATGATGACGATGACGATTTTAATGCTTGTATGAATAAATAAATAGATGGTAATGAAGTTCCACAACCTAATTCGACAATGTTGTTACCAGTTGCTATTTGTTTCAAATTGGATTTCGATAAATATTCCACAGTATCTATCGAACATTCCCAACTTTTCAATCCGCCTTCATAAACATGATTTTTCAAATCTTCATGGGTATCACCCATCAATATTTGAAATTCCTCCTTTTTGGCAACATCATCATCATCTTCTTCCATCATTAACTGATGTTTTATATCGAAAATTTCACGACGATATATTTTCAAACCATTGATTTCGATATCGTTGAATGTTAAACGATTTCCTATTAAACTTTCCAATACTGTGGAAAGTTGAACCTCCTTTGGCATATTTTTAGCATCGATTTTGAATGAAAGTAATGGATCTTGAAACGGTATTGTCAGTTTCTCCTGCACTCTTGACGAAGAGTCATATTCATCATCGGTTAAATCTTCCCCTGAGAATCCAAAGGAAAATGACATCCTGTATGTGTATCTATGTATATCTGTATATAATCTTCTTGAAAAGTTTTATGTTGTAACAAAAATTTTTTGTCTTTTTCTGTTTTTTCCTTCTACACACTGAGAGAGATGAGGACGATGATGTATTTTACTACAAATGTTGATTCTAATTCTAGATGTAAACTTATGACGTTTAAATTTAAATTGAGATTTGAAAATGGATGATATGAATAATAGTAAATGAAAAATAATAAATAGCTTGTTGTTGTTTATGTGATGAAAACAATAAATATCAATTATCTCAATGGGAAACTAAATAATATCAAAGCCAGCAAACAGATTTTTCTTACTCATGATCAAAAAATAAAGAAAACACACTCTTTTTAAAAAAAATATTAGAAAATCAATGCTTACAGATGTTGAAGATTGTATAACATGAAAGATGATTTCTGTGAATTTGTGCATTTTTTTTTATATTTTTTTTCAGTTTATAAGAATAATAGTAGCTATAAAAGCTTTTAATATTGAATTTATCGCTCCTTCGTTATATTAGACAACCATTAAAATAACATTGACTTTTTATTTCCTTTAAAGATTTGTAAAACATTTTGTAAATTGAAAACTTATTATTTTGATTGAACTTGTGAATAACCAGTGAATGGATTTGCATTCTTTGATTTCAAATATTCATCGGATTTTTCTTGCCATTCTCTATTCATAGTCTTTGGAATATTACGTTGTGATCTGAAGGCTAACATGAAAGTTGCTGAAATACCTAATCCAATCAATGTACCCCAAAAGATGTATAATTTATCTTCCTTTGTATGAATTGGCTTTCTTGGCCCCCATTCACCAAATGAAATATACCAAGCTGCTTTCTTTTCAGCAGGTGTTAATTCTTTCCATGGTAATGTTTGTCTTTCACTTAATCTTGAGATGATACCACTTTGATCATCTTTTGATAAGTCTTCCCATCTTTTCTCTAAATTGGCAACAGTAGCATTTGATAAAGCTGAAGCATTTCTAATTCCAATTCTGGAACTCAATCTTGGTAATTGTGTAAATGATTGTCTCAACATATTTTGTCTATTATATTCTAATTAGTTAGTACCAATCTCTATGATATCTCCCACTCTCTTTACTATTAAATTAATAAACATGATTACGTTGGGAAACGAAGAAAAAAATTTATGGTGTGAGATTTTTCCCACCCAGACGGGAAGTAGTGTCCACTGGTGCTAAAACCACTTTGGCAAAAAAAAAAAAAAAAACTAATCAAATCTCTGCGATCTGATTGGCTGTCCAGGCCTGAACCCGTTTAATGGTTCAATTGGAACAATCACCAGTCCAATTTTATCTTCAACGTTTCTTCATAATCATACTGAATAATGTTCTAACACGTCTGATACCAGCACATGACAATTGTCGATTGCCTCTTTCCCCTTGTTTGAATTCTCCTCTCGATCGCTAGATAAAGGGGTATAATAATGATAAGGAGAATTGACATGGAATAATTGACGCGGAAGGCAAATATATGATATATGAAGAGATTCCTTGTTGATAATGTGATTGACGATTTACATCTCTATGGTTCTGCCGATTGTAGATCTTGTCTTTGTATACTTTTATTTAATTTGTTTATTTGAGTATTACCGACTCGTGAAAATTTGTGAATTGATAATGAACTGATGATATCATGGTTTATAATAGTAAGTGGTTGAATAAGAAGAAAACATACCCTTTATTTATCAATACTGTCTCTTAATAAAGATGATGCTGTTGTTGTTGTTGTTGGTCTTGTTGAAGATTTTTTTTCTATTGTTTTTTTCTTTGTGAGAGAGCAATTTAGACGTGTACTGAATGATCAATTTAACCTGGCTTGATGCGTAATATCGTATGGATACTACTACATCAAGAGTAACATTGTAATGAATAACTGCAATAAGGATAGAAGCTGTTTCTTTGCTTTGCCTTTGTTATATAAACGGAGAATCCCGGAAGTTCAGATTATCATATTGTAGAAATGTCAACCTCATCATTAGAACATGCAATCATTAGTTGAACACAATATAATAGACAATGTATTGTCAAGATTTTATCAGTCACGAGATCAAACTGGGATTCTTTCCGAATATCAAAGATCAGGCTAAAATCAAACCGGCAGACAACTCAATTTTCTAATTCAATCTTGTAGAATGGCTTGTTAGAGGATATTGGTTAAACTGCAGAATCATTTAGGAAAACTTGACCGTTTGATATCACTATTTCTTTCAACTTGTAGAATACGGTGAGAATTGCCTAAGCTGCCTCTCTTTTACACATGGCTTAGTGACGATGAAGATGACTTGAAGTCATATATCTCTTAATTATTAAGTTACTGAAACCATATTTATGATAGTTTTTGATATTATAGCCGCACTACATTCACCTCATTGACATGTCATACTATAAAAATTTTTCCAACTCGCTGGACATATCAGATGACAGAAAGGTTGATAGTGGAGCCAGACAAGCTCCTTTTGCAGCTTTAGGATCCGAGAATGAAAAGATTAAGGCTTTTTCATGGAATAAGGTTCCATCCATGGGGGAAGTATTCATTTACAAAACAACCAAAGTCATTTGTTCCGATACCACACCTTTTTTGTAATCGCTTATTAACTTATTTGAAGTTGATAGATATTCTTTGTTGTTGTTACTTTTATCAAGAGTGGTATGATTTGCAAAATGATGTATTTATCAAGAGTGATATAATCTGAAGGGGAATTAAAACAAAAAAACACACAATAATAACTTTACACAATAATATCTATGTAATAAATTAAGCATAAACTTTTTCCCTCAAACGAGACAAATACTCTTTATAACTTTGAGTAGCTTGTACACCATCTTCAACTAATTCACTTAAGGCCCAAAGTCTTAATGCTTGTAATTCTCTTATCAGTGGATCACCTGGATTGGAAACTGGATCATTTGAACTTGGTCCTCTAACTATATACAAAGTCTTATAAATAATGCTGTCTTTACTTTGTCTGACTTTGTTGATAATATTACGGACTCTAACGTTGAATTCATTGTCTAATTCAGGTAATTCAGTCTTACCAATTGGCGTTTGGAAAATTTCACTTAAACCAAACAAATCTTGAAGTAATTGTGGAACACTGTCACCACCAACCCATAAGAATAACTCGGATCCACTATTGATTAAATACAATCCATATCTTTGTAATAATTCTTGTGAAGAATTTATTGCATCAGGCAATACAATTTCTCCAACTTTAACTGGTGAATCATCATTGGATCCATCAACTTCAGAATTACTATCTTCAGGGTATCCACATTCATCTGACATATCATGTAATGAATAAACAGTTGGATAAATATATTGAATTAATTGTGGTAATGGTAATGAACCCAATAAATTCAAAGCATTGGCTCTATGATCACTTGGTACTCTACCAGTTCTAAGAGCAACATTTTTAGTCAATGAATGTAATAATAATGGTAACATTCTCAAATTTGTTGAAAATTGTAAAGGTGAAGCAGAACCAATATTACCACCAACTAATTCCTTTTTGAAAACTATCAAGATATCAACAATCGATCTTGTCAAAAATTCTCTTGCATCATTAAATGATGAAGTCAAAACTTTTTCAATAGCTCTATGGGTATAGAAATTGGCAATTGCCAATTGATCAGCACTTGCAAAAACATGTTTCAAATCTTTAACAACAGGTAATGCCATTGTGGCAACTCTAATTCTTCTTTCACCATAATTAGTTGTATGTAATACAGCAGCTTGAATAGAAGCAATTGGTCTTATTAATTGTTCATCAATACTAACTTCAATGACATAGGATTGATCCCTTGGGAAAGTTGGGAATGCACATAAATCGGAGGATCTATTAAAGAAGTTACCATAAAATGATGACATTCTTAAACCGGAAGAACCTCTAATTCTTAAAACAGCTTCCACTTGAATATCCATTGACAAATGATTAGAGATTTCCTTTGACAATTTATTAACATCTTCCAGTTTACTTGCAGTCCAAGCAGGATAGAAATGAGTTTGTCCAGCAGTGTAATGTGGTAAATTGGATAATGTGGCAACATCTTGATAACTTGATGATGCTAAAAACATATCAATTGTTACCTGGGTCTTATTACAATCAACAGCAAAAGATTTATAAAATGAACTGTTTGGTGATAATAAGGAACTTTCCTTTGGTTTATTGAAAAGACTTTCTTCATCTCTCAATGTTAATTTACCCTCACCAACATTTGGTAATGAAGCACCAAATACGATAATTTTACCACCGATTGATTGAATCATCTTTTGTGCAGATTTCAAAGCAGGTCCCAAGGCAAAACCTTCGTTGATTGAGCTTTGGAAAAAACTGGTGAAATTTGTTAATAATTTTTCAATATTTGCTCTTGATTCATTCAAATTAACTAATAAATGATCAGGTGAAGGTAAAAATACATCATCAATATCAGAAACAACTAATAAAGAAGGATCTTTTTCTTCCTCCCCTTCCTTAGCATCTGGTGGGATTGCGAAATAATGTAAGCTTTGATCAACACCAATAAATGAAACTTTAGTTCTACCATCTTTGTTTGGAATACGATCTAAACTTTCCAATATAGTTCTTGTGACAGTACCCAATAACCCATTTTGCATTGCTCTAATACTAACATCGATAATGAAGACATAAATCAATGGTTGTGGAGCTCTAACGAAATATGAAGGTGGTGCAACAAATTCAACAACTGCATGATTTAATTCCTTTCTTGACATTCTATCGGTATTTGATTTTGACATTTGATCGAAATCAAAACCTTGTGGTACATCATTTTGTAAATTACACATGTTACATCTCCAACGTCTACCATTTTCAACAAATAAACAAAATGGATTGATATAAGCACGACAACGACGACATCTACTGATTAAAGTATCTTCAACGACAGGAATATGTTCATCTTCATCTCTCAAGGCAAGATATGGTCTAAATACCACGGCAAATGGTAATTTGGATTTTTTCAACAATGATGAATTGTTTGGTATAGCATTCAAAGTTGATCTGAAATAATCAGTTGATCTATTCAGATCTGGATCTGGTGTAACTGTGGAACCCGGTGGGATCACCAAAGGTGGAGGTGGCAATGACAACTCATGAATTGGAGGTGGTATATCCCTCAATAAATCAGTAAGATACAATTGATTTAATGGCAATGCCGCTATCGTTGCATCAAAACTTGCTGGAGCATTAGTGGCAGTTCCAACAGGAGCTGGGGCAACATAACCTCCATACAGAGGTTGCTGTTGAGGTTGCTGTGGTAAGGGTTGACCATATTGTTGTTGAAGTTGAGGCTGTTGTTGAAGTTGAGCTTGTTGTTGAAATCCTAAATTCCCAATACCTTGTGTCAATTGATCAACTTGTGGTTGTGGTTGTTGATAGTATTGTTGTTGCGCTGGAATAAAAGGTTGTACCGGTGTCCCTGACACTTGTGGAGGGATGGCACCTTGGAATTGCAATGGATCTGGTTGCTGTTGTTGTTGCTGTTGTCCAGGCGTTAACTCGTATTGAGCTTGTGGATATGCTCTTCTATTCTTATGTGACATGGTTTGTTGTTCTTTTCAAATTGTCTTTTCACAATGAATTTCTTTGATTTCAACGAGACAAACGAGTCGGATTATGAGAATTCAAAGATATAGATGATTGAAATTTCAATGATACCTTGAAGAGAATAATCAAAACAAGATCAATTAAAACTATTGAAATGGAATGAACAACGAGATAAATTTGATGAGATTTCTAACTTTTTACTTTTTCGTTCTTTAACGATTTGTTTTGTTTTTTTTTTGTTTCAAGATGTTGGAAAAGTGCCACATAACCATTTCAAATATATACGTATATGTACACTACCTTTTGTGGGAGATTGCAAAACACACAACAACACCCCTTTAAGGTTCTATATTCCATTCTATTAGATTGATCTCTATTATGTATACCTATATAAACTCTATAAAATCACTCACTTGAATTTGACCTTTCTATAACATTTTCAACAATCAAATCCAGCTTTCCACCAACAATTTCTTCTTCATCACCGCTATACTCTTGTTCTTCCTGTTCAAAATTATCCAAAACTTCATCGTCCTTTGCTTGAAATGCAATGTATGTGGCAGAAGGAATTGACGCAAAGAACACTGCAGCAGACACCGAAAGATTGGTCATATCGTTGTCATTTACCGTTCCAACGACGAAGGCAAGACATTGTCCTAAACTTTCAAAAGATCTTAATAAACCGGAAACGTATGGAATATCAGATGGCAGGAAATGATATGCTCCAATAACCCAATAAGTCCAGTTGAAAACCAATTCAGAAGAGATTTTGAAAATTTGGAAAGGTATAAAAGATCTTGCATATCTTGAATTCCCCGTCCAATCAATATCAGCTTCCGGATGATCACTGAATTGTTGTTGTATAATGAAACTGTAAATGAACATACCAATCATAAACGCAAGAGTTATTAACCAAGATATTCTAACTTTTACCGATTTCTTAATGTTTAAATCAAGTAATTGACCTGCAATGACATCAACTGCTCCTGGAATCAATGCTTGTAAAAGCGAATTTAAAGCTCTAACACGAACACTGAAATGTCTCGTCATGAAATTTGATTGCCAAGTACCATACCATTGGTTTGTGATGAAAAGTGGAATCAAACATAACACTTCTTTCTTTTTCAAGACCCTCCATAAATGATTAAATCTACTACTCCATGACTCTATAGTCTTATTAGTCTTTAGTTTCTTCCCATCTTTTCTAATCAATTTCTCAGGTGGTGATAACAAGAATGAGATTGGGAAACCTAAACATTGGATCGATAACAATGCAATATATGTGTTCAAAGAAACACTTCCAGATTTGTTTGATTTATAATTCAAGGCAAGTGTTATGGCACCACTGATCAACCCACCAACCTTATTGATAAGTTGCCAAGTACCAATGAATAAACCTCTTTGCACATCGTCAGGGTACAAGATGGCCACGGTGGCCTCACCAGTCCAAAACCCAGCAGCACTTATACCACAAGTAGCAGCACCAAACATTATCAACCATTGAGTACCATCTTTAGAGTTTTGATACAAACCAGCACTCCAAATCACATAACCTATGGTTCCAATGGAAATCACTGGCTTTATACCGATCTTATTGATCAAAATTGCATACAATGGTGATAATACAAACATAATACCATACAAGATGGCATTAGCAGTGTTTGCCGTTCCTGTGGTTTGCAACCCACCAGCACCAAGACTTGCTATCGCAGACCATATACCTGGTTGTGTGAAGGATAATACTCCGATTATAACAGCTTGTGTATAAGTTGCTCTGTAGATGTTATGAAGTTTACCCATCCTTTGTTATAGTCTTTGCTTGAAGAGAGAGAGACAGGATAAAATTTGTATGCTACATAGTGCATTTACTTATATATATTCCTATTCACTCATCTCTTTCGATGGAAAACTGTGTAAAAAAAAAAGATCTGATCCACTTATGATAAATTAACTAACATAGATTAGAGTTAAAACTGTGTGCATGAAATTTTCCGATGATCTTCCGATGATCTTCCCTAATTTCTCCGTTTTATCACTGGAAAGGGGAACACAAAATTTTTTTTTCAACAATGAAAACTGTGTATTTTACATGTTATCATTTGGTTATTGTTGCAATCTCATCGAAGAACAATTAAAAACCCACAATTGTACCGCGTAATCAAGTTGAGATCGGCCAAGAGCACTTTATGATTATATAAATTATTGTCTTACCCTTCGGCGAACAACTTATTACCAAATTGTGGTTACAGATGCTTAGACTTATGAGACCCAATCGCGCCTCAGTAAAAATGATTTAATTTTTATTACATAAATTAATCAAGAAAGGCTTAGTGTCTTTTTGCGAAAAAAATTCTCATCCGTATATTATACCAATACCATTTAACCATTGTCCCAAATATCCATAAAGTCCAACAATCAGTAATCCGTCAGGAGCACTCAATTGACTGACTCCTCCTCCATTGCCGCCGAACATTGGTGAAGATCTTCCGTTGTTCAATATGATTTGCACAGCATCTACCCACGCCCCTGATCTGAACACTATTTTGCTAATGTGTTCGTCATTCGACAATTTGAAATCGTGGTAGTGGTTTGTAACATTCCCAATCTTGCATATGAATTCCTCACCCGATGGAGAAGATGATGAAATGTTCAATTTCTGGAATGCAGACCCGAGTGAGTAATTTCTTGGAGGAATTGGAGGCTTGGATTTATCAATACCGTAAAATTCAATACCATCTAAAGCCATTCCAGAATGGATTCTTACTCTTGTCACTTGGAAACCTTCAATGATGGCAAATGGTTGTTCACGACCATCGGGCCTACCCAACACCGAGGACTTGAAACAATTTTTGACCCCACCTGAGGGTAGTTGTAATGGGAATGAACGATTTGTTTGTAAGAATTTTTTGAAATCATCAATTCTTATCTGCTCACCACCGTTACTCAATATCTCTAAATCTAATTTTTGGTTTCTAAATTGTGGTGGTAAATGTGCTTGTAACTCGTCATAATTCAATAGGATTTTCTTCTGTGGTCCTGGTCCATTAACAGATCTGGGCAAATACTCCAAGTGGAACCTTGACCACTCACCGACATGGCAAGTGACAAGGTATATTCCAGCAGTAGCTTCCACAATGGCTGAATTGGATAAAGTTGGGAATGCCACCGGTTTCAAAGGTGTAGATTGACGTAATTTTGAATCTCTCAAAACCATGGGTTTAAATTCCGAATCGTTAAAATCGTTAGGAAGTGCAAACGCAGGATGGTACAAAAATCTTACCAAATCCAATCTATGCCAGTGACATTCATCCTTAGACAGCACTGGAGACCAAGCTTTTTTCCCAGTTCTTACACAGCGTGCCTCTCTAGTCATAAAAGTTCTATTAAACGTGACATAATCTCTCAACATTATCCCATTTTCTTGATGGGGACAACCGTATAAATGACCAATCTCATGCAAGAATGCACCCATGGTGATGTTTAAACATTCCCAAGACGTGGAACACTCATTGCAATCATTAGCCACTTGTTTGATATCGGACCTAGTCTCATCGGAAAAATATCGCGATAATTCCTCTATATGCTTAGGCCATGACCATAAACCATGACTACCGAAAATGGCCAACGCAATATCATCAGTGCCACCTCCCAAGGCTGCATGGGTGAGGATTAATTTCAATTGAGGGTCCCAATGGGTATCAAGGAACATCACGGCCAGGTACAGTCGTTGATTTTTGGTTACTGATGGGTTACAAGCTGGGATTTGTTTCCGTAATTCTTCCAATGCAATGTTGAACAATCCTCCAGTGTTTGTTCCCTTTGGATTTTGCTGTGCCAAATTTGGATCTCTCAATTCTTTCAAAGTCTTGCTCGATCGTAACACATGAATCTTGATCTCACTTCTCTTGATGTCATGATCCTGTTCATATTTGGAAAAACTCGAAGTTTGCAATTCTTCAACAAATCTGAAGACTCTGTTTCCAAACCCATTCCTAAACATTTCCTGCTGTGTGAACAGTTGCATCAATCTCCCTGCCAATTTCAATTTCTTGATCAGAGTATTAATATCGTTGCCTTCTTCCTTGAGACGGAATGAAGTGGAATCAAACCTGAGAGGTGAATCCTTCGCAATCAAGAGACACAAGTGCAATGGTGGATTCTCCAACAATGGAGCATACTCTATTTGTATCTTGACAGTCTCTTTTGGATTTGAGATTTGTAAATCGTTTAAACCAGGGTTTAATGATATAATCGATTTGAAAAATCCATTATTTATCTCGAAATATTGATCAGGTGAATGAGGAGATGACGTCTTGATGGCATTGGATATCGAGGAGGATCCATGGAGAATGAACACGGGAGAATGGACTGGTGCTATCGGAGCATTGAATAATGCTATTGTCATCACTCTCGGTGTCGTTGTTGTTTGTTGTTATATATGTGTCACTAAATTTTTTTTTTATGACCTGTTAGATCTTTTTCTATGGTGACCCTTGTTGGCTTATTCGAATTGTCTCAGTTTACAAGCAAAAGTGTTCAGATTATTACAAATAACTACATGGAATTAATGACATTAATCTTCAATTGTACTGCTAATAAATAAAACGAATGAATAAATAAATAATAATAATTCTATGATGTTGTTTGTGTTGTACATTTAGAAATCAAAATCACAGGGAGTTTTAAACTGCAATCTATATAGGAACCTTTTTCTTTATAAATCAACAGCTTTTTTTAATATATATATGAGAAAAACAGATAGTGTCATTGAGTTATGTGTATGGATGTCTTCTTTTTTAAATTTTATTTTCTTTTGTTTTATATGTCAAGTGGGAGTGTGAGGGATGTCATAAGGGTCATTAATAATATTTCAATTTCTTGAATTGTGTAAATTTTTCAACCTTTCGGTCAACTTGTCAACTTCTAACGATCCATTATTGGTCAGCCTGTTAGGAATACCTCTTGATCTTTGTAAGGCATCTGAATAATTATTAAGGCCAACTTTGTTGAAAACGTGACCAGAGGAAGCACTTGGAATGACACTGTATTGTCTCTCTTTAAAACTGATATTAACTTGTTCAACTTTCTTCAAATTTCCCAAGCTTTCCATATCAACTTTGTGGAAGGTATTTGAATCTTCGTCAAATTTGTACATAACATATTCAACACCATATGGTTTTGGTTCTAAACAATAGACAGTATGCAATGGGACATCCAAATCTCCAACTAGAGACTTGTCCAAATTGAGAAAATATCCCAATAATACTCTTGAGATAACACGGTGAGTGACAATCAAGACATGATCTGTACATCTTTCCACCTCGGTGATCACTGGTCTCAACCTGTTGATGACATCCAAGTACGATTCTCCTCCAACACCGGGATATCTATAAGTCATTTTATTCTTCAATCTTGATTTGTAATCTTGTGGATATTTCAGTTGAATTTCAGGATATGTCATTCCATCACATCTTCCAGCTCCTAATTCATCCAACATTCTCATCTCCTTGATGAAGAAATCATCCTCGGGGAAAAATTGAACAGTTTGTATGGCTCTTTGTAACATTGAAGTCCAAACGGTGAAAAGTGGTTCTTCTGGAGGTTTCTCCTCTCCATTGGTGGAATGATTTTTGATCTTCACTTCAAGTCTTGTCTTGAAACGTTCCAATTGATTTTTTCTAAACTCATGCTTCTTTTGCAGCATGAATTCTCCCAAGGCCTTGGCAAATTTTATACCACGTTCTGTGAGAGGGGCATCTCCACCAATTCTACCCAATACATTGTCAACACTTTCTCCATGTCTTGCAATCCAAATTTGTCTTTCCAGAAGATTGAAGTTCAACAAGAAATAAACAGTTTGTGAGGCCAAGAATCCTTCAACGTTGAAAGTTACAACTTTTTTACCAACATCAATCATCTTGATATAACTAAATCCCTTCACTTGTTCTTCATCTTCACCAATTTCTTCATATGCTTTTTCATAATTTCTTAAACGTCCATAAAAATCTTCCAAGGCAATCTTAGGGTCAATGTCCTTGTAATCTGGTCCAGACAATTTCAAACGGACATTTTCATCAATGATATTAGGATTTGAACAAATACTTTCTAAAAACAAAACTTTTAACTCGCCATTAGAACGCTCGCGTATCTTATTCAATAATTTAGCACGTCTTGCCTTTGTTGAGTTTGTAGCATCAAATATACCAACGCTTAAATCTCCATCTATTAAACTATCCAATAATTCATCCAAAGTGTCCATTGCCCATTTCTCTCTCAAGGCAGTTGTCAATTTATTATCGGGACTGAAGAAACTCAGTTTGTGTTGTGTTTCATGTGGATGCATTGAGTCTGGCGACGTGTTACCACTATCCGTTTGCAACGGACTATCGGGTAATGGTTTTTTCTCCGGGCCCACATCTGCATTCACACGACGCCTTGTGTTACCAACGTTAAACACTTGACAATTATGTTGTAACCAATTCAAATATCTGGTTAATTTGTTTGTGATATATGATTTGCCTCTTGCCGGCAATCCAACCATTACAATGACTAATTTGGAACCTACATCGGTCTTAGCAATACGACCATCTGGAGACACTTTTGATCTAGTTTGCCCCGGTATATCTAATGTAGTGGCCAATTTTTGTTTCAGCTTATCCTCTTTCAACAAGACATTCACGTCTAAATTCAAAAGTGGGATATCTTTATTTTTCAAAGTATTTTCCTTTGCAATGGTCAAATTTTTATCCTCATCAGATGATCCCTCTTCCGTTGGAGAATAAGGAAGTTGCAGTGGAGACGTCACAGTGGAAGCAACAGGTGTATCATTCAAAGGTCGACTGTTGAATGTGGGGAGTATTGAAGATTCTTGAGTGTCATCTGATTGTATATTCTGTGTATCATTACTGTTGTTATTATTTGGGTCGGTAGTTGATTTTGTGTAGTTGTGGTGTAAATTGTGATGTTGATAATTTGGTTTCTTGAACGAAACCTGTTCGTTACCAGATTTTAAAGTCTCAGACAAATCCTCTTCTGAAGATGAAACAATGGCAGACTCTTGATAATTATAAATATTGGGAGGCGTTTCACTAAATGAAACTTTTGAATGTTTATTGCTCTTTAGTTCATGATCTGAAAGTGAGGGTGTTGAAGCAGAAGATGTGGTGGATGACATGAGAGGACGAAGAGCAACACGTGGTGGAGATTGATTAGACATCTATGTGCGTATGATATAAGTAGTATACATAAGTATAGTTGGCAATATAATTTATAGAAATATATATATATATATATTAATATATCCCTTGTGTATAATTATCGCTCTGTGAATATTTATTACTTAGTAAAGAAAAAATTATGAGTAATTTTTCTTGTCTGCTTCTTCTTTCTTTCTTTCTTGTTGTGGTTTGGCGCAACGAAAGAAAGAGAGAGAGAGACACACAGAGTGAATGAATGAATCTGGTGATGGTTGTGTCTGCCATCCACCGCTCACGTGTATCTATCTATCTACTACTACGACTGGAGAAACCACTGCAACGCTGTCTCCCCGCTTTCACCTACCTGATCTTGCGGGTGAAGTAAACCCTTCAACGACCCCAATAGCCTATTAATACCATCAATAGCTGCGATATTCCTACATAACACTTATTTACTTCACCGAGAAAGATAGAGATCAATGGGGACATATACACTGTTCCACCACCACCATATGGTTAGTGGAAAGATGAAAATTGAAAGCGCAGAAATCTTTGGAAAACACACGATACAAAAGCACTGTTGTTAATTTCTCCGCCAATTTTATCGACAATGGTAAATCCGTCTTCCTCTATATGTAATCGATCCATTCCACTTCACCAACAAGCTGGAAACATCAATAAACCAGACCATACGTAATCGCTTCAAGGTGAAGAGGGCAATCAATTGTAGTTACCAAACCACACAATGAGACAGCCGGCTTCGCTAAGACATCCGAATTGAATCAATAGTGGCTTCGAAACTCTCCAAAAGGATAAGAGGAGAAGAAGGGAGGGGGAAATTGGGTACTTCTACCCGTCCCGGGGCTCGGCTCAGTATATTCAGCCCGTTGCGTTAGTTAGTGGGAAACGGAAAAAAAAGACAATCCACTTGCTTGCTTGCTCGCTCGCTCGGAGAAATTCCGTTATTCAGGTACTTCCTTCTTAGGGAATCATGCATAGTGCAAATAGCCAATGCCCTTTTACTTGATTCAAACACTTCAGTTATTTCCGAGTTTGTGAATCTTACATCTTTGTTGTTGGTTAAATATATACCGTTCAATGATTACATTTTGTTCTTAATAGATGTGGTCACTATTTGTTTAAAAATGTCGATTTTTTGTACTATGTTAAACCCGGATATTGGTAAAAGAGAGAAAGAGAAATGATCTTTCAATACCCATACGATTTTCAGTTTTGTTAATAACAAACAATTCTGTCAGCATTGATAAACAACACCTGAAATAATTCGCAAATAGTCGTGGCGTGTGTGATGATATCATCGGTATTGGAAACACAGATTGTGACTATGGTTACAAAACTAATAACAGACAGTGGAGGGATAGGGGAACAAATCTTTATGTATTGAGATGGATCTCGTTTCTTCTACATATTTGAGGAGATAGATCGCACTACCGAGTTTTTTGCGAAGTGTATGTTGAAGGGTTCATTTCCCTATAGATAAATAAATAATAACCCTTCATGCATGCATGAAGACCTAAAAGGTTTCGGTTAGATGAAATAAAATTGATTGTGAGAATTAGATTGGGATACAGATTGGTATAGCACAATGATGAGTCAATGGTCATCATCTGTGATGAAATACGAGGCTTGAGGGGGAGAAAATTGGGGGTTTGGGGTTAATGAAATTAGAGCATCGGTGGTGGGCGGTATGCAGCGTGCAAGGAAGAAGAATAGTTACAAGATGTATGATTTTTCGGTCTCTGCGGTTTTGTATGGTTAGTATAGTAGTGGTGGTTTAAGTAAAACGGAATTAATGACATTAATGGAAGTAAATAAATAAAACTAGATAAGTACATCAAAATCAATGGAAAATTCAATGGGAAATGGAAATAAACGACAAAAATAACAACAACAAAGTACAACTTCTAATGGTAAACTGAATCATTCCTCACTTCACTCACTCGGTCTCCCTCCCGTGCCTTTGTTGAGACTGTAGAGTAGGATAGGCTAGAGTAAGAGTAAGAGTAAGAAAGATAAAAAAAAAAAACAATGATGATGATGATGATGATGATGAGTGGGATGATGAATAAATGAAATGAATTGAACTTGATAAAATTAAAAAGATAAAAAGTGAATTGAATTGAAAATTTAAAAAAAACGATAACCGAATGAATGATTTTTTTTTTTTTTTGTTCATTTTGTTAAATCAAATGCGGCTAGCTAATTAAAGCCTTTTGTATTGATGAACTTTTTTTTTTTTGTCTTTTTGTGATTGATTAAATGATTGATTGATTAGTTGATTTTTTTTTGGTTTTTATGGTTTTGGTGATAAGGATATAAACGGGGAAAGATGAGAGTGTGGGGGTTGAATTAGTTTGCCAAGTAAATGTTGCAATTTTTAATCATTGCTGGAAAATTTAGAGAACACAAAATGAGAATTCTAATCATCATCTGAATCACTATGAGCTGAAGGAGCAACACTTAAACCTCTTAAAGTGACATCTCTTTCTTCTTCATCATCATCTTCCAGTGTATCATTAACATCATCATCATCATTATCAGGTAATTTCCAATTGAAATAATCCAGTTCGTTATTCTCTTGTAAAGTACCTAAATCACCAGGGGTCATAATACTATTGATCGAAGAATCACGATCTCTTGGTGATCCAGGCAGTGATAATGGTCTTGTTATCTTCATCGATGAATAATCAAATGGATTGTTTGAAGATGATGAGAATTGATCAGGGTATGCTCTTCTCAATGCTAATGTTCTGGCCTTGACATATTCTAAACCCATTCTTTTCCAATCTAATAAATCACTTAATCTTTCAACTCTATTTCTTTGATTAATACGTTGTCTTCTTGATTTTTCTGTAAAGTCAAACATTTGTTGAGTCAATTGTTCAATACTCTCTTCAACAGATTTCATACGTCTATCAACGATATATATCCCGTAATCAGATGGACTTTCAATTAAATCTTCCATATAACATCCAAAACCTGATAAATTAGTGGTGATGGAAGGTACACCCATCACGGTACATTCCGCTGGTGTATAACCCCAAGGTTCATAATAACTTGGAAAGACACCACAATGACATCCACGTACAAATTCTTCATAATCTAAACCCAAGATTGGATTATTTGAATTTAAAAATTCCGGGTGGAAAATAATCTTAACACGATCTTCTTTCCTATTGAATAATTGAACACTTCTAATTTGATTCAAAATTGGATCAGTGGCATCATCAATCATATTATGAGTAACAATTGGTGGTAATGTATCTCTTTTCAATGCAAACATTCTTCTTTTCAAAATGACACGATCACTTGGTCTTAATAAATGATCAATTTCAGGTAATCTAACATGTTGTGATGATTGTGTATTTGCCGGGTTTTGACAAAATTCAAAAAGACGTTTACCCATCAAAGTTTGTACATCTTTTATAGTGGTTTCTAATTGTTTGATAACTGCTTGACCTCTTAAAGTTTCCACAGTATAATTGGAAGTCAGCAGGGGCATTATAATGAATGCAACAACGGTCATTTTAGAACCTGCTTCTTTCAACTTGTGATTTAATCTTGCCAATGATTCAATGAATAAATCAGCACCTTTATTTCTATATTCATATCTACCAGCAATGAAAAAATACAATGTGTTTGATAATTTGAAATCTAATTGACCATAGAAATGACCTCTAATAAATTCATTGATTTTTTCCTTCTTTTCCAGATGTAAATTTTGAAATTCATGAACTGCTTGAAATTTAACAACGTTTAAACCATTTGGTAATACACCATCTGGTTTCCTCTTTAATAAATGTTCGGATTCATAAGCAGTGATATGTGATACAGTGGTGAATACATCTGAAGAATGAGCAGCAGCTCTTTCGATACAATATCTATGATAAATTCCACGTTTACCAGCTTCTTTATCAACATCATATTTATCTAAATTGTTATAGAAATCTTCAGAACCGGCACATAAATATCTTCCCAAGATGGTGGCATGGGTAGTGAATATAGATGTAACATCAATTCGTCTTATACGACACAATGGTAACACAACACCGGCTAACCATTCATGAGCATGAATAATAACCAGTTTTTCAGTTTCATTATGAGTAAATTCACCCAAGAACCAAGCTGCTAAATAACCTAACAATATGGCATTGTTGGTTTCTTGATCATGATCGGGACATGGAATACCAGCAACGTTCCAAAGATCTGATTTCCATTCCGATAACAAGTAATCTGCCGAATGTAAATCGAAAAGTATAACCCTTGGAGCACCTTCAATAAGCCAACGACCATAAAGATATTTTATACCACGACTTGACATTGAATCCAATGTTTTTTTCAAAATTGGATCACTAACTGGTAATTGTTCCACTTCAACATTTGATGAATGATAATCCAATGGACCAAGTAATGTATATCGATTTTTATATTCCGATACGGTAATTGGCAGTTTGGATTTCAAGACCGAATAGATACCACCTACTCTATTGGCCACTTCTGTCGCAATCTCGAATAAGAGATGATTCTTGATATCTCTTGTTGTCATGATGATTCCTTCTTTTATTTCAATTAAGTTCAATTGATTAATACATCTATATTTGAGATTGATAAAAACTCTCCTTCTTTTT
Source organism: Nakazawaea holstii (assembly GCA_003706265.2). Taxonomy (NCBI): domain Eukaryota; kingdom Fungi; phylum Ascomycota; class Pichiomycetes; order Alaninales; family Pachysolenaceae; genus Nakazawaea; species Nakazawaea holstii. The sequence continues at coordinate 59,199 of PPKU02000017.1, read as the reverse complement.
TTCTTAAATTTTCGGTGGGAGATTTTGCTAAGCAATTAAATTTTGTTGCAACCGAGAGAAAAAGTCATTCAACTTTCGAATAACTTTAGGTCAAACATAACACAGGACAAGATATAGAGAGATAGAGTCAATGATTAAAAGTTTGACTACTATGGTTCAGATTCTTACATGTATATATAGTGGTATTATCAATCAGATGGATGGATAAATGTGTGTTTGTCAAACTCGAAGTTGATGATTACCCCATAAAATTTAAGTATGTGTTACATAATTGATGTATGTGTCAGTGAGTTTGAGAAAACAGCAGATGAAACATATCTTCAATATATATTTATGTATGGTACTAAGAGTATAATATACTCTTTTAAGCGAGGGAAAAGAAAAAATAAACCTCTACAGATATGAAACAACATGAAACATCAGCAGAGAGAAAGATAGATAGACTGAAGATCATCTATGGTCATTTGATGATTCTACTGCAGTATATCGAACTCTCCTCAATTCAATTCTTGAAAGAGTCTGTTGTGTTTCAAGTTTTTCTCACTTCATACAAGGTCACGTTTGTTGTTTGTTGTTTGTTGCACTATCTATCTATACTACAATATTATTATTCAGGAGAAAAGCACATGGGTGTGGGCCATATACGGAGATTTACCGCATCTGGCAGTCGTCGGTCCTTGGCGCATGAAACAGAGGAAAATTTGAAATTAAGGTTTTTCTTTCTCCTGCACCTTATATGCAATGTACATGTAGGCGTGAGTATGTATATAGCATTTGCATATTACATATGCATCGATATTACTTTGAAATTCTCAGAGTCTCTGCTGTGTCTCATAATAAGCAAGAATTTTAAGATTTTGAAAACATATTTGATCACTATTATTATTATTTTTTTTTTGTACAAGTTTAATTTTCCAAGATAAAAAAATAGATACATACATATAGTTATTTTAACTGTATTGGTAAATAATTACAGTTATTTTAGTGTGAAAAACAAGGCAAGTTTCAACAATCAAATGTCGGTAAGATGTAATGTTGTTACTTACTCGATGCAATAAGGGAAACAAAAGAAAAGAAGTTACCGTATATCTCGTATCTTGTCTAGTGAGTGTCTACTAAGTAAAGTTATTGAGTGTGGTTTTTTTCGAGAAGTTGTTTCTTTTTCTTTTTGTTTGTTATTTGGGGCGTTTCCAGTCTTTAATTTTTTTTTTTTCTGTTTCCTCTTTGTTCTTTTCGCCTTGTCTTCTAAGTTCCAAGGCTCAGCTCATCCTTGGAATATGAGTCATGAAAGAAGGTTTGATTCATTCACTTGTTAACTCGATTTAAGTTACGGGACTCGTATATGTGACTTGAATATACTTTATGCTTATGCTGGTTCATCTTTGTTCGTTCTTGTTCCTGTAGTTGTTCTTGTTGTTGTTTGTTGCTGTTGTTATTATTAATATCATCATTGCATTGCCACTACGCATGAGGTATAATAACGGAAAAGACGAATCACATCATCATCATCTTGAACCCCTTTCGCATGATAATGATGTTGATGATCGATGTGAAATTTTGATGGTACATTATTGTGAAATGAGGTATGTATAAACCTACCCTCGAAGAAGGTGGAGTTATAATCCGTAACAGCTTTGTATCTCCGTGGAGAAACAAACAACAATATGGGAATATGTATTACATCATACGCATGATTCCCATAAAGCTTGATGATGACTATATTACATGTGTTCAGATGAGGTTGGAAATGTTTCTTTTCTTTTTCTTTTTATTCCATGTGGAACAAACGTTCATGGTACTGTTGTTGAATCATCCGTTTATTTATGCAATTCCCCATCAAGGGAGAGATGTAGCATGTTAAAAGCAGGGTTATGGAATTTTCATGTCGCGTGTTAGTTAGAGGTTGATCGGTGGAGACAGACAGACAGACAGACAGAGGGCCAAGGGAAAAGAAATGTGTGTGTTTTTTTTTCTTTTTCCTTCTAAGACATACACACACATAGACTTAGAGAGAGAGATAGAGAGTATCCATGTACGTGGTGTTTATTTATAGAATGTTAAACGGTAAGACAAGACAAGACAGACTATTCCAGGATTCATATCGATGAATGGAAGGATAAAATTTCATGCTTCGTCATCGTCATCAACTACAATGCGGTTCAATTTTAACTGTATTCAATTTAAAAATAATCCATGCATGGAATTCACCACGCACATATTTTTTATTTTCATTCGTATGTCGAGTAAAAATAATAATAACAAGAGAATCACATACATTGATATTTTAAGCGGACTTATTGAATTTTTCTTCTCCTGTCTTTCTGTCCTGGGTGGACAAATGAATATAATGCTACTGATCTCTCCGTGCTTTCACTTTTCATGTTTATAAACTTAATTCTTATTCTATTAATATTATTGTTATTTGTATTATTATTACTGTATTACAAGTATTAATAATTTCCACTTTTCAGTTTTCAGTTTTTGGGATCTTTTTCTTTTTTTTTGTGCCTCTTTTTCGATATTTGACTTGACTTGATCGATTTTGATTTTGGTTTTGATTCTGGTTTTAGTTTTAGTTTTCATTTTATTTTACTGACAATTGTTTTTTCAATTTGTGAAAATAATTTTACTTACTAACTAACTAACTAACTACCAACTCCACTTGTTCAAGATATCAACACTGTGATAGAATGATCCGAAACTGTTAATAATCATTATCACCTTTTTAACCACTTTGGAAACAAGATTTTGAATCATATATTAAAATTTTTTTTTTTTATACATATTCATACATATATATAACAATGAGTGACAAATTACCACCGAAGAAAAGACTGAGCAAACCAGATTTAAGGTTACTACTTAATGAAGAACCTCTGGAACAACAAACACAGCAACAGCAACAACAACAACAGCAGCAGGACTCGAGACGTACTCCAACAATGATTGTCCCAACTCATCCATCATTTGTTTATTCACAACCACATCAACAACAGATACCACCACAATCACAGCAACAACAACAACAGATACCACCACCACCACTGACAACAACAACAGCAACAGGAATACCGATTCAACTAGCACCACAGCAACCACAACCGCAACTGCTTCCTTTATATTATAGATCAGGATCCCCTTATTATCAACAGGCCCCTCAACAACAACCACCACCTCAACAACAACAACAACAATACGTTTCTGCATATTATACCCCTTCACAACCTATACAACCACAACAACAGCAGCAGTTACTAGGTAATGCCAATACTTCCAATTTCCCTCCGGTGGAAGTTATACTGGCGCCACCATTGATCAATAAGAAAAAAATGGTTAAACGTCGAAGATCAACAAATTCATCATGGTTACCACAAGATGATTTAAGATTATTAGAATTAATCATGTTTACATTACCAAAGCAAGATTTCAATAAATATCTGGAGATATTGGGTAAAAGGGATGGACAAAGTGTGAGATATAGGTGGAATTCAGTTTTGAAAAGGTTTAAAAATGAATTGAAAAATGGAAGATTAAATGGTAGATATGGTGTACCAAAGACTAGAGGTGCCGATGATGAAAGTGATTTAGATGAAGATGAAGAGGAAGAAGATCAAGAGGAAGATGAAGATGACGGTGAAGAATTGGATAAAACAGGACATTGAAAGAATAACGATTATTTGGGAAATTAAATGGATAATTAAAAATTGTTAAATTAGATCAAGTTTCATAATTTGGACCCAAGCCAAATTGAGAAATTTTTTTATATATATATATTATTGTTATTATAGAGGGAAAGAGGAGAGGACACAGGATTGCGGTAAATTAAAAATAAAACACACATGTACAATTGTGAGGTAGAATTAAAGATAGATAGATGTATAGAATAATATCAAATTGTTAGAATAATACAGTTATATGATAGTAACGGTCTAGATCTATCTATCTATGTTCATTGAAAAAACAAAAACAATTTTTTTTTGTGGTTTCAAAATTGTTTGTTTGTTTGTTGAATTGAATTGAATTAAACTGAGTCGATGTAAGGTTTAGAATTAAAGTTTGCTATTGCTGCTGCTAGTTGGAATGTTGTTGTTTTACTCAATGTATCTGTCTATCTATTCATGTATGTATGTGTGTGGATATAATATGTAAGTCTTATTATTGTAAAAGTGCAGTTGATAAAACAAACAGTAAACACTTAAACTTGCATAGGTGCATGTACTCAAAGCATTATCGTCACTATATACCACTCTGCGAATGAAGTTAAAATTTGTCTATTGCAATTGAATACTGCAATAGTAGTAAGAAGAAGAGCCGCTGATGCATATACATATATACTACACTCTATATATGTGTTGTAAAATTCAAATTGTAATAATTCACAATATAAATCACAATAAGGGGAAATGTGTTTTGAAATGATATTTTCAAAGAGATTTTCAAAGAGAGATTAACTATATAGATGTACACTAGATACGTACATACATAAATACATACATAAATCTTCAAGACAGGCACAAGTAACACCAAAACAAAAACAATATCGAAAATCTTGTAATCTAAACAACAAACAAACAACACTAACAAAAGCAAAAGCATAAAAAAAAACAGAAAAATTATTTTCTAAAGGCGGCAAAAATTGCGAATCCTTCTTGTATTAATCATGAATTTATATGTCTGTATCATCATCATCAATTGATTTACATTGCTTTATAAAGTGTGCCCCTGTAATTATTATTTTCTTGTTTGTTTGATTGTTTGTTATGAATTGTTTGCCTATGCGGAGTTTGTACCACTGAGAAGGGACTTAACCGGTCGAATGAACAATCTATATATAGAGATATACATTACAAATTGTATTGATAAAAGGCGGCGTTTCATATGCTGTCTATCTATCTGTCTATCTATCTATCTATATTTCTATCCCACATACACATTCAAGATAATATCGAGTAATATAATATTGATCGTCCATTTCATTTCTCTTTATCATGTATGATTCGATAGTACATACAAAGATTGATATCGTTATTGTTAGGTCCTAAAAGGGAAATTAAATTACACATACATGTTTGATAATTGCACAATTAACAAACGAACTAATCAACTGACTGACTTACTTCCAATAAGGGACCTATATATAGACACAGTGAATTAATGAGGGACTTATAAAAGAATAATACGCTGATCTTTTCATCTTTATCACAACTGACAACACAGGGAGACTCAAAAGCAAAAGTTGTTGAACTAGGACATCGATTCATCATCATGATAAATATTAAATTATCAAATTTGACAAATCAACAATACATAATCACACACAATAATGATGACGATGATGATGATGATGAGCAGGGATATAAATGTCATTGTCAATTATGTTTGAATATCATTGATCAACAATATAAATATCTCATTTATGGTTTCATATTGCCAATTTTATGGGTTTATAATCTCTTTGTATCGATTAAATATGGATATTTTGATATTATCGATGTTGTCATTGTTTCAAATGAGATTGAAATTGACAGTGGTGGTGGATACGGAGATGGTGAGAATGATAATGTTGTTGATAGGATTTGTGATTTTCATTTGAGTAAACGGAATGAGTTAATTATGAATGCGGTAAGAAGTTTTGGATTGATTGTATGTTATGGATTGGTTATTTCGTGTATTGTCGTTAAAGTGAAGTAATTATTATTGATGAGTGAATTATTATTAATATTACTATAATTTTGAATATTATTTATTGATCAAATTCAATCATTCATTCAATAGTTGAACTAAATATTGATTGATCAAATCAAGTCAAAAGACGAGATGAAAAATTTGCAATACAGATATATATATATATATATATAGAAGAAACCAACCACGACTATCTGTTTAACATCAGCACAAGTTTTGTATAAATATAACGACATAAGTTTCTCTTGATAAAAAAATTCAATGATTAAAATGAGTCTTGTTTAAAAATGAATCAATACTATTACCATCGAATAGATCTAAACTATCAAATCTTTCAGGATTATGTTGAGGTTGTTGTTGTTGTTGTTCACTGTTGGAATTTGACATTATTGGTGATGGTGTATTATTGATATTGAAATTGTTGAAATTATTATTATTATTATTACCAACACCATTATTACCAGTATTGTTGAAATTATTGATATTGATATCATTCAAATCGTTATAATTATCATTAGTCAATGTTTGTTGTTGATGTAAACTCACCAATGAATCAGTACTTTGATTAAAAGGTGGTCTATTACTATTGCTATAACTGTTATTATTACTCAATGAAAATGAATCAGAAGCCGCTGTATTTGTTGATGATGATGCATTACTTAAAAAACTTTCACTTCTCTTTGTAAGAGGATAAGGTGAAAAATGGGATTGATAATGAGCATGTTGATGATTGGAATGATGTGGTGGTAATTGATGATAATGATGATGCAAATGATGTAGTGTTGATTGTTGTTGTTGTTGTTGTTGTTGATGTTGATGTTGAAGATCTGATGTTGATGATAAGGATCCCGCGGGGGATAAAGGTGCATTATTGTTATTATTATTACTATCATTTGATTGGGCTTGAAATAAGGGAAACATTGAATCAGATGAAGATGAATTAGTCAGTGAATGACCTAATATTGATGATGGTGGGAATCTTGAACTTGTACCATTTCCAGTGTTTGAAGGTGATAATTCTGATATTGTAGTTGGTGATTTCGATTTGAATTTCAATGAATTTAATGAAGCTGTTGATTCATTTAAACTTGTCATCATGGTGTTATCTTGGAAAATATCTAATAATCCATTACCACTAAAGGGTACCGGAATATCACCAAAGAATTTCTCTCTCCTTATCTTATCTTCATCTTCTAATTCATCAATATCGTTATTATCAGCATCATCGATCCCATTCTTCTTCTTCTTTGTAATTGAACTTGATAATAAATTATTCAAATTATCAGTCATTTGTTGCATTGGTTGTACATATTCATCAATGGGAACGGTAACTTCACCAATTCTTTGGAAATTTGATGAAGGTGACGTTGTTGGTTTAAAATCATTTAAATAATCCATTCCTATTCTACCCTGTTGTCCAAATTCTCCAATTCTTGATGTGATGCTAGGTGATGAAGCTGGTGTTGAGTTTGAGTTTGAGTTTGAATTCGTCTCAATTTTAATATTATTATTATTGTTGTTGTTATTATTAGTATTATTATTAGTATTAGTATTATTATCAGCATTATTAGCATTAGCAGTAGTATTGGTATTGATGTTTGAATTCTTTGCAATTAAATAATCCGGCACCATATTATTGATTCTGGATTGTGGAAATTGCTGTTGTTGTTGTTGTGATAACATGTTCAAATTGGAAGCGACACTATTAGAATGAGAACTATTTGGAATGTTTGACAAGTCACTTGATATTGAACCACCTGATAATGTCATATCAAATGATTGGAAATTATCATTTGAATTATTATTATTTTCAAGGTTATGCATATTTGATCTTTGCAATAAAGAATAATCTGAGTTATCAAACTGTTGTTGTTGCTGTTGCAAAAGAGGTTGTTGTTTCTTCTTTGTACTATTTTGCTTTTTCAAAGGAGTATGCACAGTTGTTGTCTTTTTCTTATGTGAGGTCTTTTGACAAGTACAAGTTTCATCATAATTACACGGACATGTGATCTCGTGTTGACCAGGGACTTTATTTGAACAAAGACATTTTTGATGTTGATTCTTGGCCTTCCTTGCATTTTTACAGTGTTCACATGAAGTTGATGGACGTCCTTTCGGTTTGATCATCATCAAAGGTTGATCGGTATGTGTGCATGTCGTGACTCTATGACCTCTTATACACCTCTCACAGGCGTATTTAATTCCATTGATCAAAACCATGGGTATATATTTTTATATTTGTAGAAGTACACAAACAAGTATGGGGTTTTGTTTTCAATTCTGTGGGTGTCTCTCTCTATCTCTCTCTCTCTCTTGTTCAAACTGGATCACTATATAGTTTCCAATGAAGACATCTATGTTGTATATGGTGGAATGGATAGATTGAGAGCGTTGATATGAAGCGAATATATGGGAGTAATGCTGGTGGTGGTGGTGGTGATAGTTCCAGTGTGTGATGATCAATAATTTTTTTCTTTTTCTTTTTGAATTTCTTCTTTCTTCTGCCTTTTGTTGATCAAATAATACACTGACTGTGGATGTTTATATGGAGAGATACAGTAACAGAGACAGATAGAATTAGAGACAGATATAGACATAGATAGATCAGTCAGTCAGTGGTCATAGGGCGTACTATCAGGTCTGTCTGTGTCTGAGTCTGTGTCTCTTTCCAGTGGTCTCTGCTTGTAATCGGCCGGGGCTTTAAACTTTTGCCCGCTGCTTTTGTCTCTCTGTCTGCTTTTTTTGCTTCTTTTGTGTACAGTTTCCTTATTGCAGAGACAACCAGAGTAGAGAGTAGAGAGCAGAGATAACATGTCATCTCCTAGATCACTTTCAACAACTCATCCTCACCCTAGAAGAAGGTCTTCCTTGTTGGATTATGGAGGGGAGAACTCAATTAACGAATTGATGAAGTCAATCAGCAGAAATTTGGTCGATGGCTCTTCTACTACTGTTATCGCTAATGAATACCCTGAACCCGATAACAACAACAACCATGATGACGAATTAGAGTCTTTGCTCTCTTTACACGATGATGATAACATAGGGAAATCCACAGTTTTCCAAACCGTTTTCAATTGTATTAATATCTTGGTTGGTATTGGATTATTATCATTACCACTTCTGTTCAAATTAAGTGGATTGATAATTGCATTATTCAGTTTAATATTATGTGGAGTCATAACCCAATTCACAGCATCACTATTGGCACAGTGCTATTTACGAGATAACAAATATAGGAATTATAATGAATTGGGTAAAAAATTAATTGGTGATGATTATAATTTCATCATTTTAATCTTGTTCAATATGGATTTAGTTGGTGCCATTATTGCCTTGATATTGCTATTTGCCGATAGTTTTAATACAATATTATCAATTGAGAAAATTTATTTGAAAATATTCATCACTGGAGTGTTATTTGTGTTAAATTTCTTATCGTTAAGAGTGTTGTCTGTACTATCTTTAATTGGTATCATTTGTACAAATGGTATTATCGTGATTACAATAATTTGTGGGTTTTATAAGAAGACAATGCCTGGTTCCATATTACAACCAATGTTCACTAAGCAATCGTTATATCCTTCAACTTTACAAAATTTCCTAATATCAATTTCAATAATGATGTCGAATTTTGGAGGTCATGCGGTGTTACCTGAATTTATCAATGATATGAAGGACCCGAGGCAAAGTGGTAAAAGTTTCAAGATATCTTTCACGTTCACCTTGTTGATGGATATCATTGTTGGTGTTGTCGCATTCTTAATGTTTGGTGATGATATCAAAGATGAATTTACACAAAATTTGATGATGATTACAAAAGGTTACCCCCATTGGTGTAATTTAATGATTACATTATCATTGGGTTTATTACCAGTTTCGAAATTACCCTTGATATCAAGACCCATTTTAATTTATTTGGAAAGTTCATTCAATGCCAACACTTTTTGGCATAGGACTAGTATCAAATTGGGGTTATCATGTGTATTTGCCATGTTGTCAATTTCATTTAATAATTTTGGTAGAATGATGGCATTTTTAGGTGCATTTATATGTTTCACTATTTGTATTACATTACCATTGTTATTTTACTTGAAGGTTTTTTATAAAGAGTTAACTCTGATGAAGAGATGTTTGTTGATTTCAGGGATTGCATTGAGTGTTTTATTTACAATGGGTGGAACTTTAGCGACTGTTATTTGATTTCTTGTATTATTGTTATTATTAATAGGCGTTTTTTGGGATTTTGTATTTTTTTAATTCAATTTAAAGGATCGTTTTTATCTTAATATTTGTTCAATTTCATATTGACAGGTCTTTGTAAACATAATAATGTCCTTAAGAGGTTTATATGACTCAGAGTTGTTTGAAACTCAACAACAAGGTGTTGGAACCGTTTGGTATGTCTCGCTCGCTACCTAGCTACTGTTGTGCAAACAATTTTCAACCCCTTGTTTTGATACTAATCCATAAAACCCATAAAGGTTGATTGCAACTTTAGGTTCAAGATCCAATTATAGGAAAATTGCAAGAAAGGAAATCATGACGTTGTCAATTCCAAAAGTTTGTAAGACAATCAGTGATCCACAGAGGGAATTGGCCTTGAGACTTGTTTCTAATTTATTATATGGGATCGCATTGGTTTACAAACAACAAACTGAATATTTTTATAGTGAGTTTCTCATTGTCAAGTTATTATGGCGACTCATTACTAACCAAATCAACTTTTAAAAGCTGATACTACAATTATCCGAACAAGATTATCAAGAGATTTATATTCAAGGATAAATGTTGAAAAATTTATTGTTCCTGAATTGATCAGAATTCAAGGGGTTGACTCCCATTCAAATCAACAACAGCAACAGCAACAGCAACAAGCTAGTAAAATATTAATTCATGAAGATGAGAATTTCAACATTGATATAGGATTGTTGCCGGAGTTTGGTGCTGATATGATGATGACTATGAATGATATTAACAATGGGAGGAATGAAATTTATATCAATGATATTGAAAGTGAAGTTATTAGTAAACAAGTTCAAAATTTTGAAAACATTGAAATACCAGATGATTTGCAAATGGATATCATTGACGAGGATTTAGTCCTTGATTTTGGTGATTTGGAAAGGAGAAGTAGTAAAGTGAATTCTAGACAAGTTACACCCTTTGCCAATGTTGGGGATAATGATTTTTTACTGGATTTTAATATTGGGGAATTTGGTATTGATATGAATGATATCAATAATGAGATTCAACAAGAGGAACAAATAACTGGAGAAGGAGAAGAAGAAAACCAATTGAATATTGTTCCGGATGGAAATGGTCCAATTGAAGCGGGGCAAATTGTGCAACCATTGAAGAAGAAGAGAAAAATTGATGTTGCCATATATGAAATTCAAATTGATAATCCTATTAATATTACAAGTGCCCAATTAAGGGATCTTAACGATGATTATGTAAGGAATCAAGTATTAGATACAAGTGTTAAATTTCGTAATGAGATATCCAAATTAGATCCAAGTCATTGTCATTCTGGGACAATTGAAGAATTTAATAAGAATTATCTCATTGATAAGGATTATGGATTCAAAATGATGAGGATGAATTGGGATTTGAATATTGATCAAATGATGATAACAATTGATGATTCAAATAATGGTAGAGTTGGTCGTGAAAGGAGATCATCATCGATTGCATCGATAGAAAGGGCAAGACGAATGTCCCAATTGAGTCAACGTTCAAGATCCAGATCCAGATCAAGATCGAATTCTGATTTTTTCAATCTTCAATCACAACAGGATTTTATGCAAGGTGTTGAAATCGGTAATGATATAGAATTGGGGCAATTTGATGAGATACCATATCAAGAAGAATATGAACATGATCAAGATACTAATTTGAATGAAGTTGTAGAGTCATTACACAGTATCAAATTAGAAATGGTTAACAAGGGAAAAACACCAGTTATTAAATTTGATTCATTGATTCAAATTAATGAATCAAGAGTGAAAATTGTCAAAATGTTTACTAAATTATTAGAATGTGCTAGTAATGGTGATGTTTCTAATTTACAAAATAACCCAAATGGTGAATTGGAGATTTACTTATGATGATTAGTAATAGAGGGTGTTGTTATTAATTGATTAAATAAATTAATGAAAAATATAATTAATGTTTGAAGGAATAAGCACACATAAGAAGAATAATACAATTCAATGATAACAAATAAGAAGAATTAAGATAAGTAAGAAAACCCATGAAGTGATTTCACAATTAAAAAAAATTAAAAAGATGGAAATAAAAGTAATAACGAGTGAAGGAAGGAAGTTGACCTGGTTACAAACATCGCATCACCACATATCATATCATACAAGATCGAATGAAATGATGGCTGTCTCTAATGTTGATGTTCAGCAGCCCATTCTTCTTCAGCAGCTTGAGCCAGTTCGGCATCTTCCTCTATATATTGATCTTCCTCAGCACCAACACCACCATTGTTATGTTGGGCCAATGATAACGTTGGTTTAACAGCAGCGACATCCAAGGTCCATGCAGCCAATGCATTTTCGGCATCAATGATGATTTGCTTTGACAGTTCATAACCGTCATAAGCGGCTCTTGTTTCACCAGGGGTAACTGGAGAATCATCCAATAATTCCAAAAGGGCCTTTCCGTAACCGGCAATCAACAGTAATTTCTCACTCAATTCTCTCAACGAGTCAAATTGATAATTAAATGACAGTTTCAATTTTTCTCTGGTGATGTTTGATAATTGTGCTTCGGCAACAAGGGATTCCAGCTCTGCTCTAACTAATTCTTGCTCTAATACTGGGATCTTTGGTGATTGTGGATCTTTATATTTCAAATGCAGGATTTCATCGGTGATTTTTTGTTTACGATCTCTTGATGGTTGCACTGATCCTTCAATGTTTCTAATTGATTTCAAAGTGATACGGTATTGATCATATTTATCGACAAATTGATCTTCCAATTCACCAATTTCATAAATCAAGACACCCAATTTATCGGTAACATCACTAACATCATCATCATTATCTTCACCCCATAATGACAATTGCTTTGCAGCAGCTCTTCTTTCACGAGCAACTAATTCAATTGATCTTTCCAAATTTTTCTCAATCTTAATCAACAGTGATAATTTTCTACTCAATTCAGGACCAAATGAACCAGCAGTTGATATTTTTAATTGCGATGCAATTGAAGTCTTACCAAAGAAATGGTTCTTTGTCGATGATGGTGGTGGTGGTGGTGAGGCCACTTGCAGTGCAGTTGGAGCTCTTGCTGAACGTAATGAATATGTTCTATGCATTTTATACAAACTGTTATTCTTACTATATTATAAGAGTTTCAAAAAAATTGTTGCTTTTATTTTACTTTATTTCATTTATTTATTAAATTGAAGTTCTCTCTCTCTCTCTCTCTCTATGCACCACAGTGGACAGGTGAAACAGCAACCGTAAGACCCAATGCGGCGAATTACCCGATTGGGCAAGTGGAAAAAAGGTAAACAAAGCATTTTTTACACGACTGTTTCTTCCACACTTCTCTTTTTAGATAATGTCAATGACAAGCCATCCATTATTCTCAAGTAGTCTTGTTCTAAACCATCAAAGGCCGTTTGTAATTTATCCATTTGTGTAATTTGATCCAAGTCCATAAGCGAGTCTTTGTTTTTCCAATATAATCTTTTCTTGATCAATAATCTAATCGGTTTCTTTTGTGGGATTTGCTTCAATTGATGTAAATTTATCAACATCATTTCAAATAATCTTTGTAATTGTCTTTTTTCAATCTTGTACTGTTGTCTCTTGGAATGGAACCAATCGACATCATAAGGTAATTTCAAATCTATCAATTCTCTTATTAACAGTTGATCTTTTGATAATCTTATTAAATCACAACGGTCTCTTAAATCATCAAATGATTCATTTGGATCTTCCACACAAATTTCCTTGATATGATCATCATTGTACCAATATCCAAACATGGAATTATATAAATATTGTCCATGTTTTTGACCCTGGTATGGTGGTAATATTATAAATTGAGAAATCTTCTTTCTATATTTGAAATCCAAATTTTCATCATGTTGTTTATAACCTTGATACCAGAAATAATTATACGCAGTACAAAACCCAATTATCGATGGTTTGGAGTTCGGTGTGGTCTTGTATAACAAATAAATGTCCCATGATTCATCAGTTTCGTCGATATATGAACCAGCTTCTATGAATAATAAGACAAAAATTTGTAATCGGAGATGTAATTTTAATGCTTGCTTATCTGCCAATGTTGTCTTATAAATACTATATTCATCGTTACCAATCTTGTAACTCTTGATTATATCACCGGGGATTTGGAAATGGTTTCTTTCTTCATTGGATTCTGTAATCCATCTTGATGAATCATTTAATACTGTCTCCTTGGGTAAAAATTCTAATAATTTCTCTTGAGGATCTTCTAATTCAACATTTGGTAATTTGGAATCGTATGAAACTGTTAATGATGGTAATATCGTGAATGAATCAAATGATAATTTCATTTGTAAATTCTTATAACCAAATATTGTTTCTGAATCACCGAAAATGGGATACGTGAATATTGGATGAAATGTTAAAGTTGACGATGGTTCCAGTGAGTCGGTGATTGATAATTCCAAGGCCTCGTTGGATGACGAAGTCCATACTTCTGGAGATAAATCAGACATTTCGATATCTATTTCTATTGTTTGTTTATGAATTAAACGGCAGTGTTAGACATGTCAATTACGCGTACAATTTTTTTGTGAGTTTTTTTCAGTTTGTCACGATTCTACAGCCCCTATTCTATGAACATATTTAGATAGATAGATAGATAGATACAGTACACATTCTATACAAGATTCTATAAAAGATAAACCAACATTCACTCTTTCCTGATGTCTTTCTTGGCCAGTTGTGGGATTCTAATTGGTCCAATATAAGTGATGATCAGTTGTCTTATCGATTGATATAAATTTTGTAATTGAATTGGGATGTATGGATTTGAATACAAGATTTGATTTATTCTCAAATCATAACCTTGTATCATTTGTTTCATCTGCTTTGATTGATCAAAACGTAATTTGATGAACAAGATCACACCAAAATTGACAATCAATTTTTTCAAAATACGTATTGGATTTGATCTCAACCATTCAAAGAATACAATTATCTTCAATAAACTTAACAATACAGGGACAAGTAAATAAAACTCAAATGATGATGCAAGCAATAATGAACGCTCATTGTATTGAACGACAAAATTACTGATCAAATTGATGTAGTTCTTCTTTGTCTCATTGGTGAGAAAATTCAAATTTGGTAATATAAATGATTTGGTATATGTAAGAGAATGGAAAATGGCAAATATTATGAATGGATATAAAGCCGTTGAAACAGGTCCTGGGAATTTAGAACTAAATCTGAATAATAACAGTAATGATAAATATTGGATGTTATCATCTTTGATCAATGTTGGATAATTGGAGATTAAATTTAGGATTGATCTCTTTTGATATGATTGTCTCAACACTATAAGATATGTCAATATAATTGAATTGAATGCATAGTTATATATTGAAACTGTGTTGTTGGTGAAAAATGATGAAAGTGTATACGTGAAGAAAAACACAATAGCTGAAGAATGGCCCAAGAACCAATAAAATTGTGGAGTCTTGATCAATGGTTTCAAATTGGTTATCGTGGAGGGATTAGTAACTTCTGACATCTGTGTGTGTATTGTGTATTGTGTATATGTTATTGATCTAATTCTGTTATTAATTTAATTTCGTGTCTGTGTGAGTTTTTCGTTGTTGTTTCTTTCTTTCTCTGATCAAATGTGGGTGAACTGATTTTTTCTACGAGCTTCCTTCCAGCAGTAATTATCAGATGATATGTGGATACCCTTTGTTGTGGTGAGTGTTATTAGGCAAATAGAGATAGTGATATAAGCCACTACTCTGATAGCTAGATCCTAATACTGTATCTTAGTCACTACATGAGAGTGTTGGTGGAATGTTCTAAGAACAAACAGCAGAACTGGGGCTGTTCCCCATTGCCGCATGCGGTAACAAAGTTCTAAAAGGTTCTTTCCGGAGCAAACAGAGCAGAGCACTGAGTAATCGAATGTTCTAGTAATATAGTGTGATTAAATATATAAATGGCTGTATATTCCCCTTGTGTCGCCACAAAGTTTTATCTCATCATAGTATATTACATTACACAGAGAGTTAATAATAATTAATCACATATACACATACATATAATACAATCACAAAATGTCAAAAGCTATTGGAATTGATTTAGGTACAACATATTCATGTGTTGCCCATTTCACAAACGATAGAGTGGAAATTATAGCAAATGACCAAGGTAATAGAACTACACCTTCATTTGTTGCTTTTACCGATACAGAAAGATTAATTGGTGATGCAGCAAAGAATCAAGCTGCAATGAATCCTGCAAACACTGTATTTGATGCTAAGCGTTTGATCGGTAGAAAATTTGATGATTCAGAAGTTATCAATGATGCCAAACATTTCCCATTCAAGGTTATCAATAAAGGTGGTAAGCCAAATATACAAGTTGAATTCAAAGGTGAAACCAAAGTTTTCACCCCAGAGGAAATATCATCAATGATCTTGTTGAAGATGAAGGAAACTGCAGAAACTTATCTCGGCGATAAAGTTAAAGATGCAGTTATCACCGTGCCAGCTTATTTCAATGATTCACAAAGACAAGCTACCAAAGATGCTGGTTTAATCTCTGGTTTGAACGTTTTAAGAATTATCAATGAGCCAACAGCCGCAGCTATTGCATATGGTTTGGATAAGAAGGATTCTGGTAAAGGTGAACATAATGTATTGATCTTTGATTTAGGTGGTGGTACTTTTGATGTCTCATTGTTATCAATCGATGAAGGTATCTTTGAAGTTAAAGCCACTGCTGGTAACACTCATTTAGGTGGTGAAGATTTTGATAACAGATTGGTTAACCACTTTGTCCAAGAATTCAAACGTAAACACAAGAAGGATTTATCAAGTAATCAAAGATCATTGAGAAGATTAAGAACTGCTTGTGAACGTGCAAAGAGAACATTATCATCTTCTGCTCAAACTTCAGTTGAAATTGATTCTCTTTATGAAGGTATTGATTTCTACACTTCAATCACAAGGGCAAGATTTGAAGAATTATGTGCTGATTTGTTTAGAAGTACTCTTGAACCAGTTGAAAAAGTTTTAAAAGATTCCAAATTGGACAAGAGTCAAATTGAAGAAATTGTCCTTGTTGGTGGTTCAACAAGAATTCCAAGAGTTCAAAAATTGGTTTCAGATTTCTTTAACGGTAAGGAACCAAACAGATCCATCAACCCAGATGAAGCCGTTGCATATGGTGCTGCCGTACAAGCTGCTATCTTGACTGGTGATACTTCATCAAAGACTCAAGATTTATTGTTATTGGATGTTGCTCCATTATCATTAGGTATTGAAACTGCTGGTGGTGTTATGACAAAATTGATCCCAAGAAATTCTACAATTCCTGCAAAGAAGTCAGAAGTCTTTTCAACATTTGCCGATAATCAACCAGGTGTCTTGATTCAAGTCTTTGAAGGTGAAAGAACAAGAACTAAGGATAATAATTTGTTGGGTAAATTTGAATTATCAGGTATTCCACCAGCTCCAAGAGGTGTTCCACAAATTGAAGTTGCATTTGATATGGATGCTAATGGTATCTTGAATGTTTCTGCAGTTGAAAAGGGTACTGGTAAGACAAGTAAGATTACCATTACCAATGATAAAGGTAGATTATCCAAAGAGGAAATTGAAAGAATGGTTTCCGAAGCTGAAAAATACAGAGAAGAGGATGAAAAAGAGGCTGAAAGAATTTCAACAAAGAATGGTTTGGAATCATATGCTTATTCATTAAAGAATACTTTATCAGAAGCTGGTTTTGCTGAAAAAGTTGATGAAAGTGATAAATCCACTTTGGAAAAAGCTGTTAATGATACTATTTCATGGTTGGATGAATCACAAGCTGCATCTACTGATGAATATAAGGAAAAGCAAAAGGAATTGGAAGATGTTTCTAAACCAATTATGATGAAATTCTACGGTGCTGGTGGTGCTCCAGGTGCTGAAGGTGGTGCTCCAGGCGGATTCCCAGGTGCTCCAGGTGCTGGTGCCACTGGTTCTGATGAAGCTGGTCCTACTGTTGAAGAAGTTGATTAAATAAATGAATAAAGAAGTTGGATAATTTGTTATAATGATCACTTGATAGTTTTATGAGTCTTTTTATAGTTTTGCCTTTTTAATTGATTTAATTTGGTTGTTTAATTAATTGATGTAAATTCATATATTCAATATCTGCTAATTATATTATTCTTTGTATAGACTTATATTTCGTTGCATAGCTACTGATTCTTTGCAATGACAAGTTGAGTCTTGTGTGCATGTGTGTATTAAGGATGTTATTGATCAAGGTAAATACCTAGTTGTTGTTATTGAATAACGAGAGTCCTATTAAGAGAGGTGCAGAAGAAAAAATGTCCTGAATTTTTTTGACGTTGGAGAGGTGCAGATGAGATGGCCCCCAAAAGGGTAACAGACCAATTTCTGAAGATAATTTGACAACAACCACAAAGCCAATAAAAGAATATAAATTAAAGTACTGGTCCACAAATTATACCCCAGTTTTTTTATTATTGTATCACATATCTGACAACTTCAATAATATGTCGAAGATATCTTACTACAACAACTATAACAACGATAAATTTGAAGCTTCTGACAAAACCTCGGAATATCCTCATGCTGATGGTATGCAGGACCGGTTTAAATTCCAAGGAGGTGTTATAAAGTCGCAAACTTCACTTGACAAGAACAATACACAACTCTTTGTCGATGGAGTTACTCAAAATTTCGGTGATGATCTCATTACAATTGATACCAAACCGAAACCAACTCGTCTTGTGCCATTGAGATCATCCCCTCTTTCTTACAACACAGGTGAGCCATACGATACAACTCTTGAGAGATCCTCAAAGTTGAATCTGACGGTTTTCAATAATGGGATTGTCAAACCATCATCAACAACTACAATCCAATTTGAATTCCCACCTGGTTGTAAATGTGAAGCGCAAGCTGCACAAAGAGCTGGCTTTGCCATGGAGCAAGAAGAAATGGATAAGATTAAGAGGAAACGTATTTATTATAGGGCTTACATGGAGAGACGTGTTGAATTGGGGTTAGGTGATGTAGCTGATCCAATTTCTGCAAAAATATTGAACAGTTTTAAAAAGAAAAATTTAAATTCAAAGACGATTAAACTTGATACACTGAAACTTGAAAAATTATCACATCACTCACAATTCCAAGTCTATGAAGATTTGTTGAACAATTGTAAAGAATATCATGGAAATAATATCAAAAGGGGAAGGTCTAGATGTAAAAAACTGGTTATCGATTCACCACACCGTCTCGAAACTTTGAAAAAAGTCATCGCTGTTGCTGAAGCATATAGCAAGCAATTAGAGGATAATCTCCCAAATCCATTGATAGATGGCGTGCTTGATGAAGCGTTAACCCCAGAGCTTGAAGTTAGTCTTGCTGTCATTCTGTACATGTTGAAGAGGAAAAGAATGAATAGTTGATTGATTGATTGATAAACTACACTCACATTATATACCCATGCATACATTCATATATTCCATCAGGTTGAGCTTTAAGCTTCTTAAGCTCCCCCTTTAATTAATTAATTCTATCCTTGATTTATCTAAGTGTATTTTATATTTTTCAAATCAGCTCTTATCTCATATTTAAAAACAATACATTAATTCTGTCTCTTTATCGAAAATCCTGTTATATCCATGTAGAATGTAACAATAGATATATCAATCGACTATACAATCAGATTATGAATTGTCTAGTCTTGTATAGTTTGATATTGATTTAAAAACAGAGTATCCCAATAATAAATGAATACAGTTATTTAGGAAGCTTTAGGTATCATGATTATACAGGTCCAGATTTTTCTTCCCGGTTTTGGAAAGGTGTGAGATTTGAAGTACAGAAGTTAGTTCTACAGACCAATTTTCGAAAAATGGTTTTGAATTACAAGAATATAAATTGAACTACTTGTCCACAAATTATACCCCATTTTTTTTATTTCTAAAGCTTATATCTGAGATCTCCAAAAATATATCGGAAATGACTTGCTACAATAATTACAACAACTACAACAACTACAACAATTACAACGGATTTGAAGACTCTGTAGAAACCGTGGATTCTTCTAATGCTGATGGTCTGCAGGACCGATTGAATCCACACGGTGTTATCAAGTCGCATAACTCAATTGACGAGAATAAATTACAATTCCATGTCGTTGAAAGTGCTCAAACTTCAAATGACGATAACCACAATGAACCAAATGATAAGACTCTTGAGAGATCCTCAAAGTCATATCTGAAGGTTGAAAATGGTGTTACCAACCCTATAGTTTCTTCACCAGTCGGTTTTGAACCAATTTCAGTAACATCGAATTGGGGGATTTCATCTCTTTCTTCAAACATCAGAATCATTTCTGACTTTACAAAATGTAAACGCTACGGTGATGAGTCCTTAAATTTTTGTAGAGAAAAAGAGAATATACCTTGGTATTAGATAAAGTCGTGGCTGTCTTTGTAATAGCGTGCTTAGAGTTTTATTTATATCCATTTTGATGAGATGGATTTTTAGTCTCACGTTTAAATATATAACGATTTCTCCTCGTCAAACTGTAACTAAGCCTAAATAGATCTTCAAAATTACCAGAATTGGTAGATTGACTCATATCTTTGTAGAACTTCGATGATGCCTTCACCAAGAGTTGTTTCAACTTTCATCATTCTTCATATTACCATCTTTTATATCTTATGACAGACAGGATTAATTTGCCAGTCTTTATCGTGAGAGGACTATTCAATTCGAATCTCTTGATTGATACGTTGACAGTCCTTGAGAGAATTTATTTGTGAATTGACATGAATCGTAAATCATTGATCAAATCAATTGATGGATTGATGGATTGATGGGTTCATTATAAATGATGAATGCTGTAGTGTCACGTCAAGTAATTCAATGTGGTCCTTGATTATCTTGTTTGAGATTCCATATTCTGAGATGGTAAATGGGGGTTGTCCATGGTTCCTATCGTTGGTGTATGATATTGACAGCTTTCGGTAACTGCTGTTGTTGTTGTTGTTGCTTTTAATATTATGAAACAGTGCAATATAAAAACCGAAAAAAAAGTTGGTTATTTTGCTTCAGTTAAGTTGCTTAGAAAATATATGTGCCAGAAAATAATGTGAGCTTAGATTGAACTATTGATCATCAATAGTATCAAATCTCTATTCGTGAGTTAGTTACGAGCACTTCAAAATCAAGATTTGTTTTTGTTTTCTTATCTTTCAAATAGTAATGTTTATCCATAGTAAAATAGCCTCGCGATAATTCAATATTGAACTTCCCGATCAGGAAATTTTCGAGATCATGTTCTCAGGTACAGATTTATTCTGTAACATATTATGGTGTATAGAAGATAGTAGAACAGTACTCTGCAAGAAAGATCCTCAGTTCGATTCTCTTCAAATTTTCAACAGAATACCTTCACCGAGTAAAAGCAACGAGATTGTAATTTCTCATAATAACGACGTTGATTCGTAATAATTTCCTTGTCCATAGTAGTTGTTACGGGTATAAACATAACAATCCCTATACTAATAACGATTACTTAGGGACAGGGATCTCGGATGCTGCATGAGTAATCGTACCCCGTTCGCCTACCAATGAATCAACCAAGGTTCTAGTGGTAGACCAGAGGTACTACGATACATGATGTACGACATACCGAATTTTTTACTTTTTTATATCGTGCAACCTCTATGCCTTTCAAATTTTCCTCATCACATGAGATATCACGACACTATTACTCTTGACTTCATTTAATCTCAGCTTGTTATTGGCAAATCATATTTTTACGACCCACTATTGGATTTTACTCTTTTAAGTAAGAACCACACTATTGATGTTAAACTTCCTGATCGGGAAGTTTTGCAGATCAATTCCCTAAGTAGACTTTTATTCTGTAACATATTATGGTATATAGAGAGTAGTTGAGTGGTATTCTGCTAGCAAAATCTACAGTTCGATTCTGGTAAAATTTTCAGCAGAACGTCTCACCCGGTAAAACTAACGATATTGTAAATCCTTGTAAAAACGAGGTAAATTCGTAGTTATCTCTCCGATCCGTACTAGTTGTTACTTGTATAAACATAACAACAACAACTATACTAATAATGACTACTTTAGGAAGGAGATATAGGATGCTATATGAGTGATTGAAACCCGGAGGAAATATCATGATTCAAGATTGATATCAATAGTAGATCAGAAGTACTATGATACACGATGTACCTCATCCCAAATTTTTTTTTTTTTTTTCAGCCTCACTGTTTTATAGTCGTTGCAATTTAGTTTTCTTTGTTCTATATGTTATGACAAACTCATTCTAGTAACAATTTATCAATATGAAATCATATTGTTTACCCACTAAACTATTTGACTCTTTCCAGTATTTAACAGACTATGATCTCAAACTTCCTGATTGGGAAGTTTTGCAGATCATTTCCCTGAGTACAGATATATTCCGACACATATTATGGTGTATAGAGAATAGTTGAATGGCTTTCAACTATCAGCACACCGTCAGTTCGATTCCAGTCAAATTTTCTGCAAAAAAATTCCAATCCGGTGAGAATAAACCTTATAGCTAATCACAAAGTAACTCGTGATTACTTTGTGAATTCATGGTAGTTCTTCCCGGGATACAGTAGTTGTTAATTAAACTTTAAGTAACGACTGCATATTGGAATAGAATAGCTAGATTTATGAGTGGCCAAAATGAGGTGAAATGTCAACGAGTCAACGAACTTAAAGGTAGATTCGAAATACTCAAGAACATGATGTACCTCACACCATATTTTTTTATTGCAAGATATGTTTTATCATACAATTAAAGTTTTTATATAAAAAAGTCTCTTATGTAGTTATGTATTGAAGAAGTTGTTGCTGTTGCTACATATAGATGAGTTAATTGGTTATCCTGATTTTTTGACGTTGGAGAGGTGCAGATGAGTTCCCCAAAAGGGTAACAGAGCATTTTTTACAAACAATTCACATCAACCACAAAGCCAAATAAAAGAATATAAATTAAAGCGCCGGCCCACAAATTATACCCCATTTTTTATTTATAGCATATACCTAAGAAACTTAATAACATGTCGAAATCATCTTCCTACAATAACTGCAACAACTACAACGAATTTGAAGAGTCTGTAGAAACCGTCAAATCTTCTAATGGTGATGGTCTGCAGAACCAGTTGGACTTCCAGGACAGTGTTACTGAGAAGAAATCTTTTGCTGACAAGCAAGAATCACAATCAGCTGTTCCATCTTTGGATGATTATCCGATTCCCGTTAATATAATTCTAAAACCAACAAATCTTGAAAATTTGAAAGAAACCGAATATTCTAGGAAATGTGGAAAATCTTCTCTTTCTAATACCGGTGAACTACACTGTCCGACTCTTGATAGATTGTCAAAGTTGAAGGTTTTGAAATATGAGATGGCCAAACCATTAGCAATCCAATATCCACCTGGTTGTAAAAATGAAGCTCAAGTTGAACAAAGAGTTGCTTTTGCCTTGGAACAATATATAATGAACAGAATCAAGGAGAGGAAATACCATTTCTATAAGGCTTATTGTGAAAGACGTCGTACTTTAGGGTTAACTCATGTCCCTGACCATGTCTCCCAAAAAGTTGTTAAAAAATTGAGGAAAAATCTTAAAGTATCAATGATAGAGTCGAAGGCCAAACGTAAATCACTGAAAATTGGACCTTTATCTGAGCAACCAAAATTCAAAATCCATCAAGAGGTAATACATATTTCTGAAGACAATTACGAAGATGATAGTTTGAAAAAGGGAATACCAAAATACGACTTTACAGTACAAAGAGCTCCAAAAAAGTCACTCAATCCTGCTGAATTTTTCATAAAGTTAGTTTTTCTTGATTTTGCTGATTCCTTTAGCCAGCAAGATCTTGATGATAATCCAGATGTGTTGAAAGGTACTGTTACAACTATGTCACCAGAGCTTGCTGTTGGTCTCGCAGTCACTCTGAGCAAACTCAAGAGCCAAAGAGTCAATAGACAGATTATTGGAAGTTACAACTCCTTTTAACGATCCAATATGTTGAGCTTTATCGTGTTTTTTAATCAACATCTTTCTGGTTTACAAACTTTTATCTTGATTTATATGTTTATAAATTATATATATTCATGAGCTCTTTTTTATAACAATATAATAGTTGTATCTCTTTATCTAAATTTCTCTATTAGATAGCATAGCAATATCTATTACCGCTATGACACATACTTACTGTATTGCCATATAAGTGTCATATATCTGGTTGTATATAATATGATAAAAGGGATTGGTCCGCCGTAATGGTCGTGTACAACAAAAACAGTGTCCCAATGAGGCAATCAATGGCTTAATGAACAACAAAACAAAATTGAAGAAGAAAAAAAAAGTAAAAACTCATAAAACAATTCTTATTACAAACACTGTATTATCATAATATATCCATATTCATATCCATATCTTTAAATATATATACCTCTGTTTATATATATTTCATCAATCTTGTTCAAATCAATCATTCATCAATCACTGATATAATTTTATTTCGTTGATATCATTTGATCATATATCAATTTTTATATCGAGTTCATAATTTAATTAAGAACTGCTGTAACATATTCATATACATATATATACATACCCAAAGCTCATCATAGACAAACTAGTGGGCACAGAATACATAACAATAAATCAAATTATAAACACAACATATATACAACATGAATAGTGAATACGATTATTTATTCAAGTTATTACTTATTGGAGATTCAGGTGTTGGTAAATCATGTTTATTATTAAGATTTGCAGATGATACATATACACCAGATTATATTTCCACGATTGGAGTTGATTTCAAGATTAGAACTATTGAATTAGATGGTAAAACGATAAAATTACAAATTTGGGATACCGCTGGTCAAGAACGTTTTAGAACTATAACTTCATCATATTATAGAGGCGCCCATGGTATTATCATTGTTTATGATGTTACTGAACAAGAATCTTTTAATAATGTTAAACAATGGTTACAAGAGATTGATAGATATGCAACTGGAGGTGTTATGAAATTATTAGTTGGTAACAAATCTGATTTAATCGATAAAAAAGTTGTTGAATATTCAATTGCTAAAGAATTTGCAGATTCATTAGATATACCATTTTTAGAAACTTCTGCTTTAAATTCCACAAATGTTGAACAAGCATTCTTCACAATGGCTAGACAAATTAAAGCACAAATGAGTACTAATAACAGTAATACCGCTGGAGGCGCTGGTGCAAATAATGGGAAATCAGGTGTTAATTTAAGAGGTCAATCTATTAATAATAATCAAGGAAATGGTTGTTGTTAATTTTTAATTTATAAGTTGACCCTATTGATTGATTGACTGAGTTAATTGAATGATTGATCTAATTTGGCATTTTATAATTAATTTTTTAGTTTTATTTACAGCAACAACTACTACTACTACTTCTTATTCAACCTTTTAGTGTTTGTGTTTGTGTGTTGTTTGATTGTTTGTTTTGTTATGCGTTGGGAAATATATATCTTTTAGTATTTTTACAATCATTGTTGTGTTTGTTAATTCTCTGTTTTTATCAATCTATTTATCTATACATATATAAATACATCCATCTGTTGCTCTATTCACCTCTTGAGCTATCTATACATAGTGTCATATTCCGATATAGTTGAATGTCAAATTGCAACAACACAATGTTTCAAAGTTAACATGATGGATGTTATCTACATTAATTCACAGATAAAGAAAAGATATGAATACATATAAGATGTAGAAATGTATATATAAATATATATATTTATGTATAGCTGAATAGATATATAAAGAAAATAATTGGTACAAAACACCATAAGATAATAAGCTAAAATTTAATTAATTATATAACTCAAACTTTTATTTTCTTGTTCATATTATAAAAAAAGAACATACAAATAAGAAAAATCCAGTTTTCATTAAACTTAGAAACATTTATGGTGAACAATTGATGGACCACTTTCATCATATTCTTGTTTTGAGATCCACATTTGTTGGAAAGTTGAAAGGGAAGCCAAGATAGAACCACCAATCCAGACAGAGTATTTTCTTTCTGGTGGAGCAATGATTTTAACCTTCATTGATGATGGAGCTAAAGCTGTGATTTCCTTTTGCATTCTTTCAGCCATACCTGGGAACATAGTAGTACCACCAGACATAACAATGTTACCGTATAATTCTTTTCTAACATCAACATCACACTTCATGATAGAGTTATAAGTGGTTTGATCAATACCAGCAGCTTCTAAACCTAAAGCAGATGGGTGGAACAAAGCTTCTGGAGCTCTGAATCTTTCATTACCAATGGTAATAACTTGACCATCTGGTAATTCATATGATTTTTCAATAGCTGATGATTGTGATGAAGTTTGTAATTCTTGATCAAAGTCTAAAGCAACGTAACATAATTTTTCCTTAATGTCACGGACAATTTCCTTTTCAGCAGTAGTTGAGAATGGGTAACCACGTTCTGATAAAATTTTCATCAAATGTTCAGTTAAATCTCTACCAGCTAAATCAATTCTCAAGATGGCATGGGCTAATGAGAAACCAGCGTAAATTGGAACAACGTGGGTAACACCATCACCTGAATCCAAGACAATACCAGTAGTTCTACCAGATGAATATAATGATAAAACAGCTTGGATAGAAACGTAAAAGGCTGGAACGTTGAAAGTTTCAAACAATATTTGGGTCATCTTTTCTCTGTTTGATTTTGGATTCATTGGAGCTTCGGTCAACAAGACTGGATGTTCTTCTGGAGCAACTCTCAACTCGTTGTAGAAAGTATGATGCCAGATCTTTTCCATATCATCCCAGTTGGTAACGATACCGTGTTCAATTGGGTAACGTAAAGTCAAGATACCTCTCTTGGATTGGGCTTCATCTCCAACATATGAATCTTTTTGACCCATACCAACCATGATACCTTGATGTCTTGGTCTACCGACAATTGATGGGAAGACGGCTCTTGGAGCGTCATCACCGGCAAAACCGGCTTTACACATACCTGAACCGTTATCAATAACTAACTATAGCATTAAAAAGCATTGTTAGTATTTGTCATTAGCAAATTGCAATTGAAATTCAAAGCATAAAAAAGGGTCGTGCAACAAGTAACCAAAATGAATTCGCCTTCTTGTCCCAAAAGAGAACAACAAAAAAAAAACAAAATCGAAAAAGAGGCTGTTTCAAAAGTACAACAGCCATCCATCTTTTCTTCGGTTCATTTCGTTATCTCACACCCTAAATTACACATCAAATATATGTTGTTGACTTGGTGGTAATTTTTACTTACAGCTGCTACGTCTTCTGTAATGATATTGAAATCATATCGTTAGTAATTCTGCTTTCTCTTAGTTATATGATCTCGCTCATTGGAAATTCTTGATTCAAACTTTAGGCCCGTCTCTCTCCTTTTGATTTTTTTTTTCTTTTTTCCCGTTACAGTTGTAATACGTGGTGTTTCGGATCTGTGAATTCTTGAATCAACTTCAATAAACAATTCACATTGATCAAGAAATGGGACCCTTCTTGGTGATAGATCTCGAACTTTATGAATGTTGATGTATATATTATTATTTTGATGTGTTGTATGTTGTAAAATCAATTATAATAATGTCCGATCTACAATTCACGTTTTGTGTTTCGAATCAATTTGAACTAAAGCCATCAGTTTTGAATCAATCAATCCAACAGTGGGGCAATTGTGTGTGCTACATACCTCCGTCCATTTTGAAATGTTAATTGAATATAAACTATGTGGAAAAAAGTTGTATATCTGTTAAAATATATATATTTAATTGATATATAAAGAACCAATTGATTTGTTGTTTTTTTGTCTTAAATAGAAAATGGAAAAATTGAACAAAAAAAGTTGGAAAAGTTTCGATTTCTCTGGAATGGTTACCCGGACATACACTACTATTACTACACAAGAGATCATCATCTGTAACGAACTTGTTGCTTCTTATTTCTAGCTTCCAACTTGGTTTGTCTCTTACTCTTGGACTCTTCCTCAGTGGCTGCCCCCTTCTTGGCTTTGCTCTTATCAGCACCGCTACCTCCACCTCCTAGTAATTGTTTACCCATCTTTAATAATCCGAATAATTTGTAAATGGCAAAGGCTGGAATCTATTTATACGTAAATGTAAAATGTTAGTAAAGATACTCAATATATCTATGTCGATGTCATCTTGAATTTTCACTTACAACAAGGTACAAATACCAGACTTTATTGGATCCAAAAATTATCATCAATAAATCACAGAACAATGTATAATAAATCAAATCGAATAAATATTCAGTCAATCCAGATTGACTTAAATCATCACCGGATGACACAAGTTTATTTCCTTGGAACTTGGGTCTACCACTTTTTTCTATAATATATTCACAGATTATCAATGGGATCAGGAAAATTATAAATGGTTTCTTTGATGCTGGTCTTTGGAAAATTAGCAAAATCAATATTGTCAATGCATTGATTATCAGTGATATATAATGAATTTCCTTCAACGTTTGAGTGTTGGATGCTGCCTGCTTTTTCTGAGATGCTCCTGCCATACTGTACTCAATCCCTATGACTCTATTTTTGTATTTATAATGGGCGATTGAAATTGTTGTTGTTGATATATGTTCTGATCATCTTGTCTTAAAATGAGCAATTTCCACCGAGACTGGGGCTGTTTCATTGATACTTTTTTTTTGGGAACACTCTCGGCATGCATCTATCACAAACAAACTTTGTATGAATATGAAGTATAGAAATGGGGTTTAACTACTTGATATGACACATAAGAATAAATAAATTTCATAAGGACATATATAAATGCTAAATGTCCAACTGAGGATCACTACCTTTCAATCTTCCAATAACTGTATAACTGGCATATTTTGGTATAACTTTATCATCATGCAACATTTCAAAAACTTCTGTTGCATCCTTTCCAGCAAAATTGATAATTGATTGTTCTCCACCTGGATGACTTGATAAGAATTTCGTCACGTCAAGAACTATATCCTTGACAATTACCCAACAATCTTTTGCTGTGTTATGTTTTGCAATTTCCTGTTTAGTGAATTCCTTTGTTGGAATGCTGAATGGTTTTTCTTCCAGTTCAGTGGTTGAAGTGGAAGACTTATTATCAGAAGCGGATGATGATGATGATGGTGTCTTTGGAGTTGCCTCGTTTGACAATGATTTTTCCTCTTGAGAATTTGATCCGGTTTCTGGCTTCTTCCATTCAACAACAACTTTACCAGGATTCAGAGGATCCAAATGCAAACTGATCTGGTGTAATCTATCAACGGCATTGGATTCTTGTGATGAGCCGGCATTGTTTGAATTTGCCAATTTACTGAAAAGATAATAACTAGCAGCATCAGCAGCAACCCTACCAAATACAACACACAGTAATAATGATGAACCTCCAAGTCTGTTTTCACCATGTACGCCTCCAGCTAATTCACCAGCGGCATATAATCCTTCCAAGACTTCATTGTTTCCGGTCAACACTTGTGTATTCTTATTGATTTTAACACCTCCCATGGTGAAATGGACAATTCTGGTAATGTAAGAAACGTAAAAATATTCATCATCTCCATTCTCCTTTGCGAATGGAAATGGAGTAGTTGGGAAAAATTTCTTACCAAATGGATCTTTTTTCAATTGGGCATTTCGATTATATGTGGAAATTTGCTTTGATAAGAAATCACGTTTACTGCCAATTTCCTTCACCAATTGAGTTGTAGTTAATTTTTTCATCAATCCTCTTTGTATGTAATGTTTCAAATGGAATTGTAATTTCTTTTCTGATTTAGCATTCAACACTAACAATATTTTACTTGAACCAGTCTTCTTGATCGTTTCCACCATCTTACCACTAACGTAATCTCTTGTTCCCAATTCATCACAAAACCTCTCACCTTTGCTGTTCAACATTATCCCTCCTTCTCCTCTTAACAGTTCTGCTCCTAAGAATAAATACTTGTCATTTTTCAACACTTTTTGATCAAATGGTAATAATCCTGTAGGATGTACTTGGATCTTATCCAAATCAACACCAACACCACCTTTCCCAATGATCAATTTCTGACCATCACCAGTGGCATGTGTACCATTAGATGATGGAAGATCCAATATGTCTGGCCTATATTTTTTAATCAATGAGTTTGCAGATTCAAAATCAGCAGCATATCCACCTGTTGCCATGATAACCGGTGCATACACTTTGAACAACTCTTTTGTTTCAGTGTTCTCATATACACATCCAATAACCTTATCATCACTCTCCTTAATCAAGTCAACAATTTTGGAATTCAATAAAAGCTTATATCTTGTAGGATTAGCATTACATAACTCATCGAATTTTTCCATCAATGCATAGGTGATTGCCATTCCAGGAAACTTCTTATCGTGGCCTCTATGAGTTCTTGGATTTGAGTGACCCCCTAACCTACTGACGACGGTCAAGTCCAATTTGAAAACATTGATCAACCAATCGATAGCTGGTGAAGAATTATCAACTAATACATCTATCAATTCTTTGTTTGCTAATTTCTTTGCTGATTTGATGGTATCATCTTTAAATGATTGAATGGAGTCCTTTATTTGTAAATTTTGTTGCACAGTGGTATATGCTCCATTGATTCCAGATGTGGCCTTTGTAGAGTTTCCACCGATGAATTTTTGCTTATCGATCAAAACTACATTACCTCCATTGATAATGATTTGATGCACTGCTGATAATCCACTCAACCCACCTCCGACAACAACCACTGGGTTGATTGGGAGAGAATTGTCTGTCTTGATCTGATCAATGTTTAATTGTGTCGACATAACTTGTTAATTGGGATATGTTTGACATAAACACTTTCCAAGCAAGATACTCTTATTATATATAAAAGATCATTCATAGGCTATTTGGGCAATTTTTTGCGTTGACATTTTGCGGAGATGGCAATTGGTTCCGGTCCAGGGGAAACAAACGTGGAAGAAAGAGTGGGTGGGCACACACACACTCTTACTCTTTGTCACTACTTACTGTCTCATGAAGATTACAATTAACAATGCAACCAGGGTGCCTTCATATCATATCTGTATAATTACTAATGTAAATGATAGCATGTTTCTATATATCTGTCACACTTAAGACTGAGAAATAGTAGTGTATAATGCTCTCAAATCTTAATCTGTTGTTTTGTTTACATTTTTTTCGCGTATAACAAACAAGAAGATGTGATGACAAAAGATACGCCTCTGCAATCTAGAAAGATACTTCAACAACAGATAAGCAATGGGAAGAAGATTGCCAGATCGCCCGTCCAGTGAATTGGGAACCGGTGCGGGATTGCCTGTGTCGAAAAGGCCAAGGGCTGTTACTGATCCAACCTCACTTTTGTTCAAACCTTTCAAAATACCCATAACCAGACGCTCTACAACAAATGTACATGGTAAAACTATGAGAGCTGCTAGATTGAAAGGCCCACAGTCATATGCTTTGATGGAACTAGATGGGAACATCCAGGCCAACGACTTCCAAGTCGATGCTAATGGAGACGTCATATTGACAAAGACTAAAGGAAGTTTGTATTCGGGTAATCATTTGGCTTCCATATCTAAAGAGAATGAAAAATTGGTTAAGAAATTCACAATACCCATAAAGACCACTGAAGAGAACAAATTCAGTTTGGAAAATGCAAATCCGCCACCAGTATTAGGTATGAAAAGAAAACCAGTCTTTGCACCAAAACCTTTACACGATCCAATGGGGGAATATGCTATTGTCTTGTATGATCCTACTGTTGATGTGATTCCCGAAGATTTCGAGAGGATAAAGGAGATGCAAGAACTGCAAAAGCTGAGAGAGTTAGAAGAGCAAGAAAGGGAAAAAGAACGTGAGAAAAACTCAATGATTAAAATTGGGGATAAGACAGCATATTTGTGTAATTCCCACAAGTCATTATCAGATATGTTAGGTATTGATAAAAATGGGGCAATCAAGACGGATTTCCCAAATGTTCCAGTAGTGATTGATCCAAAATTGCTGAAGATTTTAAGACCGCATCAAATCTCTGGGGTTAAATTTTTATACAGATGTACTGCTGGTTTGGTTGATCCAAGAGCAAAAGGTTGCATCATGGCAGATGAAATGGGTCTTGGTAAGACTTTGCAATGTATAGCATTAATGTGGACTTTGTTAAAACAAGGCCCTCGTGGTACAAAGACTATTGAGAAGCTGATTGTTGTTTGTCCCTCATCGTTGGTTAGAAATTGGGCAAATGAATTTGATAAATGGTTGGGAAAGGGAAAATTGACGCCCTTGGCTATTGATGGTAAATCAGTCAAGTCAGATGCTGTTGGATTGGCTATTCAGCAATGGGCATTGGCCAGTGGTCGAAATATTGTGAGACCAGTGTTGGTTATCAGTTATGAAACTTTACGGAGAAATGTTGATCGGTTTAAAAACTCGGAGATTGGTTTGATATTAGCTGATGAAGGTCATCGTTTGAAAAATGGGGATTCATTGACATTCACCGCGTTGAATGCCTTGAATTGTAAAAGAAGAGTCATCTTGAGTGGTACACCAATTCAAAATGATTTAACTGAGTATTTTTCATTGTTAAGTTTTGCAAATCCTGGTTTACTAGGAACAAGACTGGAATTTCGCAAAAATTTCGAAATTGAAATCTTAAGAGGAAGAGATTTCTCAGCTACTGATAGTGAACGGGCAAAGGGTGACCTGAAATTACAAGAATTAACTTCATTTGTATCGAATTTCATCATAAGAAGAACAAATGATATATTATCGAAATACTTGCCCGTCAAATATGAATATGTCATATTTACCAAGTTATCGGACTTCCAATCGGATTTGTACAACCACGTTATAACATCTCCGGAGATTAAGAAATTGTTAAAAGGTGTTGGTTCTCAACCATTAAAGGCTATCACTATGTTGAAAAAATTGGTGAACCATCCGAACTTGTTGGATCTACCAGATCAGATAGAAGGATGCGAGAATTTTATACCAGATGATTATGATTTATCGTGCGGCTCTAATGGAAGAAATAGAGAAATACAAACGTGGTTCAGTGGGAAATTCAAAATCTTGGAAAGGTTTTTACACAAATTACACAATGAAACCAACGATAAGATTGTTATAATTTCCAATTATACGCAGACATTAGATTTGGTTGACAAGTTATGTCGTTTCAATAGATTCGGATCATTACGATTAGATGGTACAATGAATATAAACAAAAGACAAAAATTGGTTGATAAATTCAATGACCCAGAAGGTTCTGAATTTGTATTTTTATTATCATCGAAAGCTGGTGGTTGTGGTATTAATTTGATAGGGGGTAATAGGTTGATTTTATTAGACCCCGACTGGAACCCTGCATCGGATCAACAAGCTTTAGCAAGAATATGGAGAGATGGACAAACCAAAAACTGTTACATCTACCGATTCATGGCTACCGGTACAATCGATGAGAAGATTTACCAAAGACAATGTTCCAAATTACTGTTATCCTCATGCGTTGTTGATGAAAATACTGATCAAGAACGTGTTTTCAGTAAGGACGATTTGAAAAAATTATTTGAATTTAAAAAAGAAACCATATGTGACACTCATGATTCATACAAATGTCAGAAATGTGATGTCGTTACCAAAAAGCAAAAGACAAAGAATACAACAATGTTATATGGAGATGCTACTACGTGGAATCATGTCCATCCTGATCAATTGAAAGATGATGAAGACATTCTATTGAGAAATGAATCCGAGTTTGGTGATATTACTTATGCTTTCCAATACATATCACATCTTTCTTGATTTCCCTTTATATAGATCTGTATCAAGTTTGATATTTTATGTCACTGGCACTTCAATTCAACCATATTTCAATATTACGATACACCTTTTTTATCTTTAGAAGTTTTTAGGAGATTATTACATTTTTATTTCTTCGTTTTTACCTCATATTATACTAACGTATTCCTCTTTATTTGGCTCTATCCTAACTTATGCTGTGAATGTCATCTATATTCTTCTTTACTGTAATGTATCACTCAACTTTTAGAGTTTGACGCTTGACATATCATACTGCAGGGCAATTAGATTGTGTTTTTGGGACATGGGCAAGATCTGTCAAATATGTTGTGTCAACCGATTCATATGATATGATAATATGTTTATTATATGAGACGATTCAATAAGTTCTTTTTTATGATATGTTTTTTAATTGATTTCTAATATGCATTTGTATAAAAACAAAAAAAAAACACTTTTTGTGTAAAATGTTAATTTACCATAATGATTATAATGAAGTGCTCCTAACTTGATTATTTAGATTAAACTTATATGAAAACTATAATAGTCGTTCTATTAGACAGCATGAAGTATGCGAACTAAAATTAACCGTACATTTTGTGGCTGTAGCCTGCGTAATTTTTTTAATAAAATTGAAAGAATTATATACACAAACCCGGGCAACAGATTAACTAACTAACAAGCACCTTGGCTGCACGATTAGTTTGGCTTATACGTTTGTGAGGGCTAAAACCAAAAGGAGAGATTCAGGTTTGTTTTGTTCATGTTTCACTTTGGGAGGCTGATATTAAATTAACGTAGAGGCCGATTTGAAAGGCCAAATTCCTTTCTTGTGAAACTTTGAGTTTAATTGAATAAATTCAATTAACGTATCACCTGGGAGTTACATGACAACTGTAACTGTACGAAAGACATTAGATGAAGTTTTCCTTAAGTACGTTATGTTTCAAAAGAGTGTAACACTTAACGTACACCATTTCAAATCAGTGATATTGTCATGAGTGTAACAGACTCCGTTAAAATTTGTTTCGAAGTGCTCCTTACAATAAGCTGCCCATGAAAGGCTTATCCAATTGTTTTAGGTATTAATTAAAATGTACGGCTATATTACTATTTGAAGACATCTTATAGTATTTATCCCTAATATAAGTGCTTTCCGTTTTGTTCAAGATAAAGTACCCCAGTTGATGATTTTGAAGGTTCACGAGGATTCTTACAAAATAGGAGCACAGTGACTTTTGAATCCAGGTTAGATCAGATCAAGATATGATATGATATGATAATATTTATTAAACTGGAATATAACCCGATAGGTTATATACACCGTATAGAATAATAAATCAAAGAAAGCGTTAATGGAACATATACAAAGAGCCTAATTATTCGTGATCTTTAATAAAAAAAAGACCAATTTAAATTTATAACCAATTTACATTAATTTGATTATATAAGTGCTCCTAACAAAACTTTTCAAAAAAAGATATGAAATCAAAAGACAGGAATATTTTGGATACTACAATTGATTAAAGCGATAGCTTGGAAGAACACAACCTGTTTAGTTGGTCTCACTTAAAATGGCTTTTCATTTGGTCTCTTGATTTTTTACTTCCACTTCAAAAGTACACTTCACCATGGCCAATATATTGTCAAATGACAAAGACTTTTTTTTATTTTATTTTGAAAATGAAATTACATTTTGCTCGACATATCCACCATCGTAGTTCATTTATGAAGTAAAAAAATTGTTAGCAATGGACTCAATGTGCACTCGTCACTTAATTTTGAGTCATTTCCTAGATTTTTCATGCTTTATCTGCTGTTTATGGTGTGGCACAAACATCGCTGAGTTCTAATTTCAGCCGAAACTCTTACCTTCGATAAAACATCATTCGAGTCGCTGTGATAGATCTACCTTGTACGAATCGTTGATGGGATGATCCTCTGATGCCATTTTGCTCTTCATGAAAATTGTCGAAATTGTCGAAATTTTCAAAAATCGTATGAGTCCTGTGGAAGATTGGTCTCCTCGACAATCTACACTGCTTTGTTCAATGATCGGCCATGATTTATCAGAGAAAAAGTACATAAGCCACGATTGATAAACTTTTTAAGTAGTGAAAAAAAAAACTCTCAATGCATAAAGGAGTTTTCCAATTATTATTTGCCTTATTTTTCTAAAAATAAAAATAAACGGAAGCAAAGATTTTCTTTAACATTCTTATTGATACGATTTGAACTACTTTTAACCTAATCAACTACGTTTTAGTCTTTGACGATTCGTAACTACAACAATAAAATGTCATGACTTGAGCAATAAGCGCCACATGTTTTAAAAACAGGTCTCAGATGTTTAACTTGCTCCTCCTATGTCATCGGTTGAGTGCTACTCCTGTTGTTACAATTTCAGCAATGGAAATAGCAAACAGTGACTATTACAAATCAGTTTCCCACTAAGCATAATTAAAGTTTTTTTTGACGGGTGTGATGCTGAGCCACGAACCGTTGCCAGAGTTTCTTAAGCGCAATGACGTAATTTGTTTCACAATCTGCGGCCCCTGAAATTCTCAGTTTTTTTTTTGTTTTTTTGATCTCAACTTCCCGCGTGATCGATCGTCTATGATATTTACATAACAAACATAGTGATTGGCGGTACGGTTACATCTGATCTAAAATTAACTATTCGGCAAAGTTTATTTCTCACAAGAGCCATCGTTCATCAATATAGTTTTATCTCTGCTCGAAGAATAGTAGGTAACAGCAAAAAGAAAAGAAGTATGGATACAAACATTTTGTCATCAGGCATTTCAAAATTCTAGTTGTTTTATGCGTAAGCTTAATCGATAGACACACTCTTTGCTCTAAGGAATATTCTTTATGCCAACAATGCTATTTCTCTTTCTTGGAATGTTGGGGTACTATACCGTTTTCTAAAAATAACCGAGTAAACAGAAACAACCTCAAACTCTTTTTCCTTGTATTGCATCTCAAATGACGATTGCATTTGTCGAAAACATTTTGATGATGGTTCTTGGCGGCAAAATGCCGTTTTTCGTGCATGATTGTTTACACCAGTTCTATAATTAACTATTTTTATCAAGTCATGATGTAAACAAATGATCACAAATCTAATGACTTTGGAAAACTATATAAGAAGAGCCAGATTCCAGTTCAAATGGTTTTAATTTTCTGTATCACAATTCGAATCAATAAATTCAATCAATACAACTTTTCAATACAATCAAACAAACAAAAATGCAATTCTCAACTTTATCACTCGCCACATTAGCAGTCATTGCTTCATCTGTCGTTTCTGCAGAATCCAAACCATTCGGAGTCATTAACACCCGTTCAGGTTCAAGATTCCACTTCACCAACTGGGGTGCTGATGCCAAGGGTAACGTTGTCGTCTCAACCCTTGCTAAGAACGCTACTGAATTCAAATCATTAGTCGTTGAAGATAACACCTCTGTCAAGGACTCCGATGGTAGATATTTCATCGTCAACAAAGATTACTCAATTACCTTAGGTGAAGAAAGCAAAGCTTCAACCGGTTTCTCCATTGGTGCTGCCGAAGGTGCT